>ML255064.1:2532-96279 GCA_005239495.1 Nicotiana undulata
CCCCTTTTCTTGTTCTTATTAGCGCTTTCTCAAAATGAAATGTCAATATTATTTAGAATTTTAGCTTTTTCACAAATGGTTAATCTTACATATAGTGACTGCTAGGGATGCGAGATAATTTTTAGTTATCTAAAAATATTCACATATATTACATTAGCTTTCTGATGTATTTGTGATGTTATGATGTATTTGAGATTGTTTATATATAGTGACTACTAGGGATGTATTTGTGATATTTTGATGTGTTTGTGATCTATTTAATCTTACATTAACTTCATGATGTATATGTGATGTTCTTTTTCTTTAATAATTTATGGGTTATAAAATAAAAGTAACTACTTGAGTTTTTTTGCTGCCATGTATTTGGTTTCTTTCCTTCGTGCATAAAAAGGCAGTACTGGGTGTTTGGTAAGGTTAAGTATATCTTCTCTTTACTTTATTCTTGTGTTATCACTTACCAAAAAGAATAATACTTACTTGTCTTTTTAATTTCAACATTAAATAGGAAAATGGAGAATCTAGAGCGTGGTCGGATGTATGAGAGGTTGGATGGACGATAGGGTATTAATTCTTGTTTCATATCCGGTGTGGATAAATTTTTCCAGTTTGCATGTTCTAAAAGAAATCGCATGAGTGGTGACAATGTTAGATGTCCTTGTAAAAAATATCACAACATTAAATACATGGATAATGAAACCGTTAGATTACACCTTTTGCAGTTTGGATTTGTTGAGAATGGTGGTGCTCAACCAACATTTGGATATGATAATCCATACTGAAGAATGATTCTTGACATAGCCGGGCCCAATATTAGCCAGGGTTCGACTTCGCAATCTGATGGTAATGTTGAACCTGAGTCATCTCATCCTTATGAACATTCAATGGAAGAGGAGCCTAATCCTGAATCCCAGAAGTTCTTTGATTTTCTACAGGTTGCCGATGTAGAATTGTATCCTGGTTCTTCTCTCTCTCAACTTTCAGTAGTTTCTAGGATGTTAAACATTAAAAAGGAGAATTCATTGTCACAGAGAGGTTATGACCAAATGATGCAACTGTTTAAAGAGGCTTTACCTAAAGATAACATAGTGCTTGATAACTATTATCAAACTAAGAAGCTAGTGCGTAGCTTTGGTTTGCCCATTGAAAAGATTGATTGTTGTAATTCAGGATGTATGTTGTATTGGGGTGAGGATGAGGACCTCACATCTTGTAAATTTTGTGGCTACGAGAGATATAAGTGTCGTGTCGGCTCTCGTAAGAGGAAATTGGTTCCTTACAAGAAAATGTATTACTTTCTTTTGATTCCTAGATTGCGGAGATTATATGCATCCCATGCTACAGCAGCTGACATGAGATGGCATCATGAACATATACAAGAGGAGGGGGTAATGCGTCATCCATCAGACTCTAAGTCTTGGAAGCACTTCAATGAAACTCATTTTTTTTTTGCTGCTGAACCAAGAAATGTGAGGTTGGGGTTATGTACTAATGGTTTCCAGCCATTTGGTCAATCTGGGAGGAAATATTCTTCGTGGCCAGTGATTGTCACTCCATATAATTTACCTCTGTGGATGTTTATGAAGGAGGCATATATGTTTTTAACTGTCATTGTTCC
Organism: Nicotiana undulata; assembly: GCA_005239495.1. Lineage (NCBI taxonomy): Eukaryota > Viridiplantae > Streptophyta > Magnoliopsida > Solanales > Solanaceae > Nicotiana > Nicotiana undulata. Next base: position 4,148 of record ML255064.1, read on the forward strand.
AGGACCAACCAATCCTAAGCAAAAAATTGATGTTTATCTACAACCTCTAATAAAAGAACTGACATTGTTTTGGGAGGAGGGTGTAGAAGCATTTGACATCTCAAAAAAAGCAAAACTTTCAATTAAGGGCGGCTTTGATGCGGACAATCAGTGACTTTCCACATATTCTATGTTATCAGGATGGAGTACCACAGGGAAGTTAGCATGTCCATACTATATGGAGAAAATACAATCTTTTAGATTACATCATGGTGGGAAAATATCTTGGTTTGACAATCATAGAATGTTTCTTGACCAAAATCATTTAGGAAAGATCGTAAAAGCTTTCTTAAAGGTCAAACCGTCAAAAGGCGACCACCAACCTTTAGAACGGGAGAGGAAATTTTGAACCAAATTAGTGAATATGGGATAAGGAAAGTGACAGAGCGGGATGCAGAAGAAGTTAACCGGAGAATATGCAAATCTTGTGGATGGAAAAAAAGTATCTTTTGGGATTTGCCTTATTGGGATTTAACGTCCCACTTGAAATACTTTTTTAGCACCTACCTAAAAATGATTTTTGCTAACTTTTGTTTGAATGAACAACTTAATAGTTAACTTATTTATGCTTTTATCGTTTCTTTTCCCCTAATGTTCATCGTCATCATTAATGAATTTCACTAATTTTTATTGTATTTATAGGAAAAATTTAGCAAATATTACAACTACAACACAAACTCAATCTGATATTGATCAATCTTTAGCATTTTATCAAGCCGCAGGAGGGGAAAAGAAGAGAAGAATATATGGTCTTGGATCTCAAGCAAAATAATTCTATGGGCCGAATCTTCGTGCCTCTCTAGATCGGATGCTTCTTCATCAGCAGCACCTTCGTCAGCACTGATGGCGAATTTGGATGAGTTAGTGAAGCGATTGATTCCTGCATTGACTGATCATATGGTTCCTGTACTGACTGATCACATGCTTCCTGTGTTGGTTGAGTGAGTTAGGGGATTGATAGTTGCACCATCACATGTGCAAGATAATCATACCGATCACCCATCAGCTATGGCACCTCCAGCTCCTCCTCCTCCTACTAATATTAACGAGGTTCATGCATCGCTTTCTGATGATGACCTTCACTCTCCAGTCTCTCAGTAGTTAACAATTTTTATTTGAACTTTATTTTGATATTGTAGATGTTTGGTATTAACAGGTTCATGCATTGCTTTTTGATGATGACCTTCACTCTCCAGTCTCTCAGTAGTTAACAATTTTTATTTGAACTTTATTTTGATATTGTAGATGTTTGGTATTAACAGGTTCATGCATTGCTTTTTGATGATGACCTTCACTCTCCGATCTCTCAGTAGTTAACTATTTTTTTTTTTGAATTTTATTTTAGTATTGTAAATATTTTAATCTTAATGATACATTTGCATTTTGGTATCTATTTTGGATCTTGTAGAATATTATTAATTTCTATGAATTTCAGTTATTATTAAGAGTATCTTATATATGCTTGAACAATATGTTTTTTATTAAATAAAATAAGAAAAATATAATTTGCGACGGATTTTCTTCGTAGCTATAACAAATATAGAATAACAGGGTGCGACAGATTTGCGACAAAATATTTTCGTCGCTAAAAGAAAGGCAAATATGTTTCAATAATATTAGCGACGGATTAGCGACAAAAATATTCGTCACCTGTGATTTGGCGACAAAATTGGTGATACTTGCGACGGATAAGTGTTGTCGCTAAGAGTAGCAATAGATACAAACCGTAGCTAATTCGTCGCTAACTTAGCAACGAATTCAATTTTTTTGTTAGTAAAGGGTTAGCTACGAACAAAGTAGCGACAGACACAAAACTGTCGCTATTCCGTCGCTAAACAGGTGTAGCGACGAAAATATACTATTTAGCTACGGAATTCGTCTGTCGCTAAAGTCAGTTTTTTTTGTTGAATTACAACAATCATTTCATAGCCAGTCCACATTAATCTATGAACCCATTTTCAAATGGTTGAAGAAAGATGTCGCCACAAAATGGACAGAAGAGCGCCAGAGATCCTTTGACAAAATCAAGGAATTTCTCTCTGTTTACCTTGAAAATGGTAATTACAAGTATATTTGATTATATGATACTAAAAATATATGATTTATTTTAATACTAATTTTTAAGCAGTTGGTACTAAGTGCGATTGAAACAGATAGAGTAGAGACAGTATGAAATTGAAGATAAGAAAATCGGGAAGCCTCGAACCGGATGTCCGGTTCTGGCCTCGGAGGGTCCTCAAGGTCGAGGTTCAGGGCTACCGATGGACGATAGATGAAGCTATGACAATTTTATGGGTTTCGGAGTACACTATTTATGACCAATAATGAGCTATAAATGAAGAACAATTGATGAAAAGCAATAAATATAAGAAAATGAGCTAACAGAGAGATAATAGGGAATGTTTGAGTAATGAAGCAGAGAATGTTCTTGTTCCTTGTATTCAATATATTGTCTTTAAGAAATAATAAGGGTCCCTTTTATATAGGAGGGAAAAATCCCAGCATAGTACACTATCATTTATTACAAAGATTTGCGAATGATACAGTTATTTAATGTCTGAGTACGGATTTGTACTTTGTCGCAGACTCAGTCACTTCAGTCCTCGGGCCACTCACTTTCGTCAGTTTCAGACCCGCCTTTCCTCGAAGTTGCGCATAAGGGACGCTTGAGGTCAAACTTCGAAGCATACCCCGAATTTCACCTCGAGCCTTACACGGATAAGCTGTTTAAATACTATGGAAAATGCAAAATCGGTCTTTCCAATTTTAACCGTATACAGATAGTCCATGTGTTTCTTAGAGTAGAGCGATAAGAAATGGTCTCGAACACTTGTTTCCTTTATATTCCTATCATGACATCACTCCGCCAGAGCATTAAATGATCTGCTTCAAAAGCCGCACAAGGGTCGCCGTCAGCACGATTATCCAAAAACCCACGACCAGCTAAAAGGTCTGACCTTTCCGCTCTTCGAGTGTGCCCCCACGATATCTATAAATACCATACTCGCACGTAATCCACACTCTTACAGCCACCTTCAAACTTTCTGAGCTACCTTTCAAGTTTTCCTTCATCCATTCCTTTCCTGTGCTCATTTTTCTATCTTTTTTCTCAAAGGCTTTAATGCAGTCATGGCCAAAACTTCTAAAATAGTACCTCACCAAGAAGGCGTCTCCTCCCCCGCTCGCCCGTCTAAGGATAAAACAAAGAAACCATCAGCCATCGAGCAATTTGTCCCCGATGATTTCAAAATAGTTTTTGACCTTACCGTCGACAAATCCCCGAACACACCGGGCCGCGTAAGGCCATGTCTAGGTACATCAGTGTTGTATCTGAAGTAGAGAGAGTAAGAACAGATTGTTGCTGGGGAGAGGCAGTTCAAGTTGAAATCCCTAATGTTGAGGAGAATATAACTACTTACAAAGAGGGCTTCCTTAGCGTTTATACGTACCCATTTACCTTGGGCCCTGTCAAACCCTCGTCTCCACAAGTGGACCCGGTGATCCTCAGTTTTTGTCATCGATACCGGGTGACTCTTAGTCAGATCCACCCTTTATTTTGGAAGATAATGTATTTGCTCCGATTCTTTTCCAATCGGATTGAGGGGATGACCTTTACCCTCGACCTTTTAATAAGGTTGTACAGCCCCGTCTCTTCCGATGGGGCTTAATCAAACTTCAAAATCGGTCCGCGAAGCCGTTCTTCGTGACCACTGATAAAGGCAGAGATCGGGGGTGGATGAGCAGGTTCATTAGAGTGAGAACCTCCGATATCATCCCTGCCTATAGGACGCCGATATCAGAGGAGTGGAATATGGCACGTAAGTACCATATGACATTTTTTGTTCCATATGCTTCTCTTTCTGAACTAAACTTCTTTTGATCATGCAGCTACTGCTTGGTATCCCGACTTGATTCAGGATCTGTCGGGGTGGGTCAAACAAATGGATTTTGCCTTCCCGTATAATGAGCGATCTTGGTGCATTTTAATAAAGACGAGGTGGCAATCCAAGAATCACGGTAAGTTTTCTCCCGTCAAACCTCACACGAGCTCCCTTTAAAGCAGAAGGTTCGATATGTCCTTCATGTGCAGGTCTTAGTGATACCCTGTTGATGAGGCCACCCCTTCCTGGCGAGGAGGGAACTTCAAAGCCTGACGGGGGCAGGAAAAGGAGAAAAGAGGCACTGGAGGAATCTCCTAAGGCAAAGAAACCCAAGACCCGCAAATCTAAGACCAAAGCTATGGTCTCGACTTCGGTCGCTGCCCCGAGCCCTTGTGCCGTAGACGAAGATGAGGACGACCGTCCTTTGGCTCAAAGGGTAAGGCGGAATGTGGTCGTTTCGAAGACTGCTGGCCATAAGGCTGCCAAGTCTGAGATGGCCATTGTTGTCCACCCTCGCTCGGAGAGGACTTTTAACGGAGGCCGGGTGCAGTCCCCGAGCCATTCTCGGGACATAACACAGCCCACTTTGATGAGTTTGAAGGGCTCGACATTGATGTTGTGTGCGACTTTACTTTGGGCCCTTCCTTTTCCCCTAGGGATATAAGGGATGCCCGAGACAGGGGCGTGTCCAATAAAGACATCTTTCGGGGGGAAGAGGACGCATTCAAGGATTTGTTTGATGGCATCGAAGAGGAGACCGACCCCAATGCCTCTATCACTTTTGAGGAGGCCGAGAGACATCTAGAATGAGTGATTTTCCTGATTTACTGTCCGTTGTTACGAATTCTTACTTTTGCTCGTTTAACCGTCTTCCTTTGTATTGTAGGCCAAGAAAGTGTATGGCCAAGCTTTTTCCAAGCTAAACGACGAGCTCACCTGCCGCGATGGGGAGCTCGGGAAGTTTACCTCTGAGCTAAAAGAGTTGAATACTTCCTTAGCCCGAAAGGAAGATGAGTTACAGGCACTTCAGGCCAGTTTCAACGAGCAGGTAGCATGGCATTTGCAGGTTCGTTACCGTGCTTCCACAAATCAGCTTACACTAATTTGATTTGTTTTCGCAGATAGGGCTAAATAATGCTTTGGTGGAACAGCTTCGAGAAGAGGCCATAGTCAAGGATAGAGAGACCCTTGATCTGAAGGAGCAGATTGAGGTCGTAGTCGTGGAGAGGGACTTCCTGCGAGGCAACTTGACCTCGACCCAGGGCCTTCTCCGAAATTCCCAGGAGGAGGTAGCCCTACTGTCTGCGGCCAAATTCGAGGCTGATGGGCATGTTGCTTCGTATAGGAAGGATGTTGTTGCTGCCAATAATCGGTCAAGGGAGATATATGAAAAGGATGCACAGAAGTTGACCCGGGCCGTCGAACATGCTAGTTCCCAAGTTAGGAGGCAGGCGCTCGAAAAGGCGATTGCCAAGGGTGCCTATTTCTATGCTGAAGTCGAAGAAGCCAGGGCTTTGGAAGAAGAAACGGCGCCTACATCCTTATCGGATGGAAGTTCTGATAGTGACTCCGTTAGCAGCTCGGCCGGCGGCGAGGGCGAGGAATAGATCCGCTTTGTTATTTTTTCTTTCTTTTTTCTTTTTGTGCATCAGCTCCTTGGAGCAGCGTTTTAAAGACACAACTTTGTAAATTTATTCTTATGAATATAACGGTTTTTCCCTTTCCTTCTGATTTTCTTTCACAAAGATATTCTCTTCGGGCTTGACGTCGGCTTCTCGGAGCCTGTTCTCAGGATAACAGAACCCTCGAGATCAAGTACTGTCTCGAGCTGAATCGGTGTAGGTGGTTCCTCGGAGCCTATGATCACGACCATGGGGATCCCCAAGTTCGGGTATCTCTTCGAGGCTGGATCCATAAGGGAGCCTCGATTCTTCGTAAGCATGATTCGCGAAATGACCGAGATAACCCTGCCGGTGCATTTCCCAAAAAAGGAAAATAGGGTGTAAATGAGTTGGTTTGAATTTATTGGCCTTTAGATTAGGTCAACAGTCGTTTCTCACTCTATATATACGCATTCTTGCCCTTTATTTGGAGAGTTTTCTGTTCAGAACAACTGTCTCTTCACAGAAACATTCTGTCATTTAGCCCTCTGCCATTTTAGTTTGATATTCTCGCTTCAGGTTTTACCTCCTTTTTCTCGCCTTGTCACAACTATGGCCGCTGCGTCTGCATTTGTTAGCCAGCGAAAGGAAAGATCTACCTCTGTTTCCCTCTCGGTCGGTGGTACACTGCCAGTTTCTGCCGAGCTAATTACGGGACGTTTTGCCTCGAATGATGGTTCTACGTCTGGGAGATCTTCCAATATTCAGGACCATCGAGGCTGCTCGTCGAGGCCCATACCGTCTATAGGAGGGGAACACCTCGAGGTGATGAGGAGATACTGCGGATGGAGAGGAAACGTGGCACTGCATGTCCCTTCCTTGGAGGAGGACATTATAGCTCACGTGGAAGGGTTCCTAAATGTGTACACGTTCCCCTTTACATTGGGCCCTCTTGATAGAGTCATTCTCGAGTTCTGTCGGAGGTACCGGGTCTCCCTGGCGCAGGTTCATCCGTCATTTTGGAGGATCGTACTGATGATAAGGTTCTTTGTGGAAAAGGCCAGGCTCGGGTTTACCCTTGATCACCTCATCAGGTTGTACCGGCCTTTGCATTATAGGGGCCTGGTTACCCTATAGCGTCGGACCTCCCGATCCTCTGTTGCCAGGTACAAGGGAAATTAAGGTCGAGGATGGGTGATCCAATTTGTCCGAGTGCGGACCACCAACATCATCCCCACGAAAATCTTGTCGTTCCCTGAGAAATGGAATCTCACGCGTAAGTGGCACACTCTCGTTATTATCGTGTTGGTTTGAAGTGGAGGCTGACTTCACACTAAATCTTTTTCTCTCTTTTTGCAGCGACCCCGTGGTCACCGCGTGAAGTCCTCAATTTGGCGAATTGGACTCATAAGCTAATGGCTTGCTCGACTTTCAAAGCGTAAGTGGCGTGCTCTGTCGAAGGGCATGTGGGAGGTCAAGACCCAAGGTGAGTGCTGTTGAGCTCTTTCTTTTAAGGATTAACTGTCATCCTTATCGACTTTCCATTTGCATGTGTCATGGAGCTTCAGGGTGTGAGACCGGGTTCTCTCAAAGAGAAAAGGGAGTCGTCGGCCTCGGGGCGAGGGAATTGCAACAAACGAAAAGAGCCTTCGGGGGGGGTGAGGAAGCTCGCTGTGAGGCAAGACCTTCTTAGATATATAAATGTGATGATGGGGTCCCACATTTGCCGTCATCTAGACGTCTCCCCAAAAGCACTTCGGGGGAGAAAAAACATCCTCCGTTACTAGTTTCTCCCATCGAAGGTACTTCGACGGAGGTTCGGAGTCAAGGCCTGACTGATGGGTACGAGGTCACTATTGACCATGCCCTCCCCGCTGGTGCTCCAAAAGAGAAGTCCAACCTTGGTGATGCTCGCTCGTCCTTTGAGGGTGCACAACAATTCTGCTCTATGGTAAGATTCGGTGACTCTTTGATGTTATCAACCTCGTATTTTCATTTTTTTAAACTAAAGCTTGCTTTTCACAGGTCTTTGATAAGTTCAAGTATGAATTGCGGAAAGCTTCGGACGAGGAGAGATCCCACAAGCTCCTCAGTGATAAACAGGCAAAAGAATTGACACACCTTCGGTACAAGGTGAGTCAGAGCCGCGACTACGAAGGTCGCCTCGAGGAACAAATGATTCCCGCTTCGATGATGTACATGTTTCTTCTCTCGTTTTCAGGGATTAATGTTCTGGTGCTGTAGATGCAGAGAAAGACGAAAGACCTGGAACGCCTCTAAGGCAGACTTGGCCAAGCTGAACTTAGGGATCAGAATGACGCCCATATAACGACCAATAAAAATGCTTTGGCTAAAGTTTTTGCCCTCGAGGTGCACCTTCAGAATGTTTGAGAAGTCAACTTAGTGCTAACAAGTCGGGCAGAAAGGCTCGAGGATGATCTTCTGCGGATGAAAGCCGAAGCTATCGATGCCCTGGCCTAAGCTGAAGAGGCTCGGACAAAGGTTGATAATAAAGTAGCCATTTATTTGAGTGATGTTGCCGATGTTCGGGCTGAGCTTAGGGAATCCTTTGATAGAGAGATGAGAAGCAAGGAATACGCTTGATGCAAATCTCGGAGGAAGACTCTCGAGGAAATACACGCTCGTGGTTTCGACCTTTCGGAAGAAATAAAGCAGGCTAAAGCGGACGAGATTGATGCCCGGTTCTTCCTTTCTCCTGGTGACGATACTAATGCCCGAGGATCCTTGAGGGAGCTGGTTCCGAGAGCATGCTAGGTTTCTCTTTTTTCTTTTTTCTTTTTTCGCAATAAATCTCTCTGCGGGAGAGTTGTAAATGTATTAGTGTGTATATAAGAAAACCTTTCGATCATTTCAGTTTTCTTGTGTTTGTTTTTCTTGTCTTCCCAATTTTTGGTGCTTGCCGACGGTCGATCAAGCGACCCGGGTCTGCTAGATTAGTGCTTAAGCTCTTAATCATGGGGACAGTACGACATTTAATCAGCTCGTAGGCTCTTTGACGTTAGCCTTTAGGCTCCAATGTGTTTGCCCTTAGGCGTTTTCAGTTTAACTTGTCCAGGCTTAGTCTTCGAGTCGGGTTTCGGCTCGAGGTCATCTATCCTTGGGTTTCTTTCGAGTCGATTTGAAACAATCTTTAGCATGGCTGTATTTTCCGTCGCTTAAAGATTTATTTGAAGTTTTGTGTTCGTCCGACTCTACGACGGCCCAAAAGGACCTCGATTATGAGTCGTTATGTGACGATGAACGAGCACCTCGGAAGGTTTTTCCCTACGAGCCGACATAAAAATGTTCAAAAATCTTTCTTACGAGCCGACATGAAAATGTTCAAAACTCTTTCTTAGGAGCCGACATGAAAATGTTCGAAACTCTTTCTTACGAGCCGACATGAAAATGTTCGAAGCTCTATCTTACGAGTCGACATGAAAATGTTCGAAGCTCTTTTTTCTTATCCCGAAGGCAGCATGATTTTAACCAGTTCTTTCCGAAATAATTTCGAAGGATTTGAGTTTTTGGCGATGGTCGGGCGTCCCCAAGTCTGCAGCCTTATCGACCGAAGTTGTTCGTGTTTGGCCGTAGCCTTTAATCTCGAGTATAGTATCCTTGACATCTATATTCGAGGGTATGCCTTTTTAGGGTCTTACAATTTCGAATATATAGTCTTGGCTTTGAAGTCGGGATTGTGTTATTTGTGAGGTTTCACGATCTGGAATGCCCTACTTGAGGTCTTATAGTTTCGAACGCGCCCGAGGTTACCCGCTTGGGATCTTACTACCTCGAATTTTGATAACTTGATGACGGTCCCCGAGATAACCTTGGGGTTTTCCCTTGGGAAAATGACAACTTCTTTGAATCGCAAAGTGTTTTGATGGAAAAAAAATATCCTTTTGATTGTTTGGCACAAGCATACATGTTTTCACTGTCGAGGGTTCGACCCTTCTATGCGGACATGCTTCATTCGACCGTTTGGCCCGATATACCATTTTCCTATTAGAACCCTCTTCGGCTTACTTTGACTTGTTCGAGGAGGCGACCTCCCGGGGCGATGCCGCCTAGTATTTGAGGTTGATTGGAGTGAAGCCTCGAATACTTGTTTAAGCTTTCCTCATGTAGCATATAGACGTTGCCTTGTTAAAAACCTTGTCGGCAAAACCCTTTTCGGGGCAAAATCCGATCGAAGGAAAAGAGTGTAACACATGCTTTAAAACATGAGGTCTTCGAGCCGGAAGACACTTCGATTCCCCTTGCTAGACATCTGCATATAAGTTAGTATGAAATGTGAATAAATAAGGGGGATAGACATACCTTGGCAGTGGTGGCGTTCCAGCTTCGGTTGCGCGTTATCTTCGTCTGCCAGCTCCAAGGACGCGGTACGGTCCTTTACTCATGAGTTCGGATGTGGCCGGGGACATAGCTTGTTACGATTGTTTGACCGTCTGTTTGTCCCTTGGTTCCTTCGATGTGGAAGGCGTCGTCGCCGGTATCACGTCATGTACCGCGAACATTTCTTTTGCGACGTGCTGCTCTCCATATACCGTCTTTACTCCTTCCTTTGATGGAAATTTCATCATTTGATGGAGGGTCGATGGTACTGCTCTCATGCAGTGTATCCACGGCCTTCCGAGCAGGGCGTTGTATCTCATGTCCCCGTCATTGACATGAAATTTGGTGTTTTGGATCGTGCCGGCCATGTTGACCGGGAGGGTAATTTTTCCTTTTGTTGTTTCGCTTGCCATGTTGAATCCGTTCAGAACCCGGGAGGCAGGCACAATTTGTTCGAGCAACCTGAGCTGCTCTACTACCCTTGACCTGATTATGTTGGCCGAGCTACTTGGATCCACAAGTACACATTTAATTTGAAATATATTTACAAGAAAAGAGATTACCAGAGCGTCGTTGTGAGGCTGAGACAAGGTCTCGATGTCCTCGTCAATGAATGTGAGGGCGTCCTCAGGTATGTATCCTCGAGTCCGCTTTTCCTTTGTGATGGATATCTTCGTTCGTCTGAGGACTGGTTCCTGCGGGATGTCGATCCCTCTCATGATCATGTGGATGACATGTTGCGGCTCCCTTGTCTCATTCTTCCTGTTCGTTTCTCTTTCTCGAATTTGAGTTTTAGCTCGGTCACTAAGGAACTCCCGGAGATGCCCTTTATTGATTAACCGTGCTACTTCTTCTTGGAGCTGCCTGCAGTCTTCGGTCCTATGACAGTGTGTGTTGTGGAATTCGCGCACCAGGTTGTGATTTCTTTGCGATGGGTCTGACAACACGGGTTTCGGCCACCTGGTGTCCTTGATTTTACCTATAGCTGACACGATGTTTGAAACGTCGACGCTGAAGTTGTATTCTGATAACCGGGGTGCCTCCGCTCGTCTTGTGAATCGGTCAAAATCGACTCGGCTTACGAGTCCCCGAGGGTTTTGGCCTCAGTCTGTTGTTCGATTGTTGATGGGTATATTACGTCTTGGAGCATTTCTTAAATCCTCAACGTACAGTTTGTACCTTTCCTTTCTTGGTCTCGATTCATTTACCAGGAGCCTGATGGGGTATACTGAGCCTGAGGGGGCCCCTAGCCAGTCATCCTCGACCCTGATCTTTGACTGATATTTGTTGTGATGTACGCCCAGGTGACGACGGGATATTCAACCAAGTTCTACTTCAGTTGTTTTGAAGCCACCGAGCTTCGTTCGTTCAAGCCTTGGGTGAAGTCTTGTATCGCCCAATCGTCAGAGACCGGCGGTAAGTCCATTCGCTCCATATGGAAGCGAGATACGAATTCCCGCAGCATCTCGCTTTCTCTCTGCTTGGTTTTGAAGACGTCGGACTTCCTAGTTGCAACTTTGATGGTCTGGCGTGCGCCTTTATGAAAGAGTCCGCCAGCATAGCAAATGAGTCTATCGAATTGGGGGTAAGATTGCGGTACCACATCATGGCCCCCCTTCGACAATGTTTCTCAAAACTTCTTTAACAGGACGGATTCGATCACGTCCTCCTTTAAGTCATTTCCCTTCACAGCAAAAGTGTAGGCGGTGATGTGCTCGTTGGGATCCGAAGTCCTGTTGTGTTTTGCAAGATCAGGCATCCTGAATATTTTCGGGATGGGCTTCGGGGCCGCACTCGAGGGAAAAGGTCTTGGCATGAACATTTTCGAATCCACACCCTTCAGGATCGGGGGTGCACCCGGAATTTGGTCGACCCCCGTGTTGTAGGTCTCCACCTTTTTGTCGTTTGCTTATATCCTCTTCTCTCCCAATTCAATTCTCTTGGTGAGGTTGTCAAGCATTTTCATGATAGCGGGGTCGGTTGCCGACCCTTCGTTGCTCGATCTTTCCAGTGCCTGCTTGACGCATGTGGTGCTACTGTGCTTGGAGTCTTTTGATGGCTCTGTAGCTGAGCGATCGCCAATTGTTGTGCCTGCAATATTTTAAAAATATCGTGAAGGATAACCTGACTTTCTTCTTGAGCCGGAGTGTTCTGAACCTCATGCTCTTCCGCAGGACGCGCATCGTTGTTGGTGTGGGAACTGACATCAATTTGTTGGGTATTGCGCGAGCCCACATCCACCGGGTTTGGGTTTGGTACACCCTCAGGGTTCTGTGGCGGTACGCCGACACCTAAAACAACTACATTGTTTTCTTCACGGTCTTCGGCACCGTTGTTCTCGCGCGTGTTTACTGAGTTAGACATTTTGACCTGAAATCAAAGATTCTTTGGACAAGAAAAAGTGTGAAAGATAACTTGCGTTTTTCAGCGAACCAACACTAAAACAATCACTATTATTTTTAGCCCCACGGTGGGCGCCAAACTGTTTACCTTGAAAATGGTAATTACAATTATATTTGATTATATGGTTCTAAAGATATGTGATTTGTTTTAATACTAGTTGTTAATAGTTGATACTAAATATGGTTGAAACAAATAGAGTAGAGACAGTATGAAACTGAAGATAAGAAAACCGGGAAGCCTCGAATCGGATGTCCGGTGCTGGCCTCAGAGGGTCCTCGAGGTCGAGGTTTGGGGCTACCGGTGGACGATCGATGAAGCTATGAAAGTTTTATAGGCTTGAAGTACACTATTTATGACCAATAATGAGCTATAAAGGAAGAACAATTGATGAAAAGCAATAAATGTAAGTAAATGAGCTAACAGAGAGATAATAGGGAATGTTTGAGTAATGAAGTAGAGAATGTTCTTGTTCCTTGTATTCAATATATTGTCTTTAAGAAATAATAAGGGTCCCATTTATATAGGAGGGGAAAACCCAGCATAGTACCCTATCATTTATTACAAAGATTTGCGAATGATACAACTATGTAATGCCTGAGTACAGATTTGTACTTTGTCGCAGACTCAGTCACTTTAGTCCTTGGTCCACTCACTTTCATCAGTTTCGGACCCACTTTTCCTCGAAATTGCGCAGAAGGGACGCTCGAGGTCAAACCTCTAAGCACACCCCGAATTGCACCTCGAGCCTTACACGGATAAGATGTTTAAATACTATGGCAAATGCAAAATCGGTCTTTCCGATTTTCACCGTGTATACTCTCAAACACACCAGCCCTGAACTAGGGAAGCCATTGTTACTCTAATTATCAGTGTAAAATAATGAATTCGGCTTTGTGTTGGGACAAAATGACGAAACTGGGAGAAAGGAGCAAGTCGGCTACTACTTAAGTTAGAAGTTCACGCCATGCGAAGCTAAGTATAATTTGATAGAATGCACTTGTTGTGCTCTGACTTCAATTGCTCAGACACTAAGGCATTATATGTCGGCATATACTATGCATTTTCTATATTGGCTTGACTCTCTCAAGTACATCTTCCAGAAGCTAATGCCTACCGGAAAACTAGCTAAATGGAAAATTCTCCTCAGCGAATTTGACATTGTGTAAATAACTCAAAAAGCTATCAAAGGACAAGCTTTAGCGGTCCGCCTCACCGAGATCCGGTGGATGGGGATTACAAACCACTTACCACATATTTTCTCGACGAAGAATCAATATTTTCTAGAGAAGATATTGTAGAATCATACCCTGGGTGGAGAATGTTTTTCGATTGAGCGTCAAAGTTCAAAGGAGCTGGAATTAGGACTGTCCTAATTTTAGAATCTGGACAACACTATCCAACATCGGGAAAGATAAGATTCCCTTGCACTAATAATATGGTTGTATATGAAGTGTGCATCATTAGGATCACGATAGCAATCGACATGAACATCAAAGAAATTTTGGTAATAAGAGATTTCGATTTGTTGATGACACCAAGTCCAAGGAGAATGGTCCACCAATAATATCAAGATACTTCTGTACATGCACTGGGTGAAGGAGTTGGGCAAGAAGTTCACAAAGATTAAGTTCAAGCATGTCCCTAGGATTCAGAACGAGTTCACCGACGCCCTTTCAACCCTATCATCTATGATACCAAATCAAAACAAGAACTACATTGACCCTATCGAGGTAGAGATAAGGGATCAACATACCTATTGCTTCCATGTAGATGAAGAAATAGACGGTCAACAACGGTATCTCGACATCAAGAGATTTCTTGAAACTAGAGAATACCCAGAGAATGCTACTAATGGTCAAAGGCGATCCCTTAGGAGGTTGGCAACCCATTTTCCTCAACGGGCAAGTCCTGTACATGAGGGCCTTAAACATAGTTTTGTCAAGATGTGTAGACGTTGTTGAAGCAACCAGACTATTGTAAGAAATACGTGTAGGGACGTGTGGACCCCTCATAATGGGTTCACATTAGCCAAGAAGATTTTGAGAGCTGGATACTTTTGGATGACTATCGAAACGACAATATCCGCTACGTGCAGAAGTGTCACAAGTGCCAGATACACGAGAATTTTGTTCGGGCTCTGCCACATGAGTTAAATGTAATGGGTTTACCCTTGCCATTCGTTGTTTGGGGCATGGACATGATTGGACCTATAGAGCCTTCCCCATCAAATGAACATCGTTTCATCTTAATAGATATCGATTATTTAACCAATTGGGTCGAGGCATCCACTTACAAGGCCGTGATGAAAAAGGTAGTGGCAAATTTTGTTCGAAACAACATCGTCTGCAGATGTTACACCCCATGTTTTCGTACAGAAAGTGCGCCATAAATAAATTAATGACAGCTCGGAAATGAGATGTTACAACCCGCATTTTCGTACATTAAAGTTTGTCGTAAGTTAATCGACGTAAGTTCGGGAATGAGATTATTGTGGGATTATAAGTATTATGCTATTTCAAACAAGTGATGAGTAAATTTGTGAAGATGAGAAGGTAAGTAAATCCAAGAAAATGAATTTCGTCGAAATTTGGCATTTTGGGATAAAATACGGTCCGAGCTATAATACACGGTATTTATGGAGTAGTGTCATACAAGGTACCACATGACCATGATAGTATGATGTATAAGGTGTATTAAAAGTGAGTAATAATTTAAGTAGTTTGAGATAATTCCTAATTATGTGGGTAACTGGTTAATTATCGGATAACAGGACATTACCTAATTAATCAATAAAAAAATCATAGGATAAGATTAACCCACCCAATAACGTGGCAGCAATCCACATGTTAAAAGAGTGACTCTTAGTCTTTGTCTATTAGGTGGCAACCTAAGATGCTAAGTATAAAACACATAATTCCAAAATTCTCAAGACAATAACAAAATGAAACTTTGGCAAAAGTTAGTATCGTTCCCATCCATCTTGGTTGTCAATTATTTGTTTGTTAATAAACAGAATCATATTATATGCAATTCATTCAAGACATTGGTCCTAATCAAAAGTGCAAGACGAAAAGAGATTTAATCTATATGAAGTTGTCATGGATTTTCCTTTGTCAAGGTTGTTGATGAAGAGCTCATACAGTCCCCTATCAAATATTAACGTCACTGTCCCTAACAAATATATGCTGATGATAAGGTATGTTAAGGCTATCCTTTCTTTCTTTTGGCATGATCCATGCGATACGAACGAAACATGCAAATGCACAAATTCCACAAATAACTCTATTCATAGAAGTATTAGAGATATCTATGTTCTTAAATTTCCATGTGTCATAATATTTTATCATATGTTCATGGGTCTCAGAAAAATATGAAAGTTGAAAAGAGTTTAATTTATGATATTACTCAAAGGAAAAATGGCCGTATGAAGCTCCGAAAGATTTTATTAACGTACTTTTCATGCGTTTCATTCATGCGCATTGACCCATGACCAGATGGCGTTATATATGCGTATATATGTAAATATAAGTATATGGGATATGGGAAAAGGTTACGGCGTTATATACGCACCACCACTTGATCAGCTGGTATATGATGATCATGTTGCCCACAGTCGCTGAAATATGATTCAAACGGCGTTATATACGCGTATATATGTATGTATATTCAAACAGCCTTATATACGCGTATATATGTATGTATATATATATGTATATGGGATATGGGAAAGGTTATGGTGTTATATACGCACCACCACCTGATCAACTGGTATACGATGATGATTTTGCCCACAGTGGCCGATATGATATGATGGGATGCCCTCAGAGGCTGATGATGTTATGAAATATGTACCTATGCACGACATGACATTCATACGCATAAGCATGATGCTAAAGGTAATTTATGATTTGCAAAGTTATTCAGACTTACAGGTTGAGTCATGTACTCTATATTTCTTCCATGTCACTTATGTATTTATTTATGTGCCTTACATACTCGGTACATTATTCGTACTGACGCCCCTTTTGCCTGGGGATGCTGCGTTTCATGCCCGCAGGTCCTAATAGACAGGTCGAGAGCCCTCCAAGTAGGCTATCAGCTCATCGGAAGATGTTGGTGCGCTCCATTTGCTTCGGAGTTGCTCCTTGGTTAGTGTGATCTAGATGTGTATTGTTTGGTATGGCGGAACTCTGTCCCAACCTTTATGATATTTATGTACTCTTAGAGGCTTGTAGATATATGTCGTGTACATGAAAGATTGTACGGCCTTATCGGCCTATGTTTTGAGTTTATAAATGTTCATGTTGGCCTATTAGGCCCGTATGCCACGTGTATATAATGAAATAATAATAAAGATACGTTACGTTGGTACTCGGTTGAGTTAGGTACCGGGTGCTCGTTGCGGCCCATCAGTTTGGGTCGTGACAAAAGGGTATGGAATATCCATGATACAATCTTCTAATAATTCAATTCTTTGTCTATGCCCTGGGCTTAATTCTTTCTTTAAACTTATACCGGAGTCTTCTATGGCCGTATGATTGTCAACAAATATGCTGCCTGGATAATGCTCCAAAATCTTGAGTGTATCCATAATGTACTAACTATGGATCATTGATCAAATAGTTCTTTTGTTCCATCTTAGCTTTCTTTCAATGTAAGCTATTACTTTTCCTGATCTTTTTACCCCCTTGTTGCATCCATAATTAGCTTATCTTAGTGCCCATATATATAGAAATTCCATACAACTCATATGATCCTGAATATCACTTCTGATTTTACTCCCTGTTCATTAGCCACTGTAGGTGTCACTTTCTTAGGGAGTGCATACAATGTTGTTTTGAGACTGTTGTCACACGACCATTTCCTCTTTAGGTCGTTGTAATGAGGTTGAAGTCTTCTTACTTACTTTCCCAACTAGTCTTTCATTGTAGTATTTAGGGAGAACCCTTGATTCTCGTAAAGTTGTGGTCTTATTACGGACCTTTTTGATGTCCTTACTTGCCTATAATCAGCTGTAGTTGCTTATTTCCATGCCCTTGTGCTTGTATGGTTGCTTCTAAACTAATATTTTGACTATCTTCCCAGTGGCACTTTCTTTTATCCCCGTAACACTCATACGGTACCTCTAACTACCCCGACTCTTGTTTGAATATATATCTTTGAGTATTATAATGATATCTTTCGAGGCTGAATTCTCCATGTTGGGTTCTACTATGTTTATCTTACACGATCTTATGACTCGTCTGTAACCTCTTGTTTAGCCATAACTGGGATCTTCCTGACCAATTACTAACTACTCATTGGCCCATTCTCATATCAATATTCCTCGTAATCTTTCTTGGGTTATTTCCTTTGTCTTAACTTACGTCTCACACTGGCTCCTTATTTATTAATAACAGCTCGGGCAAGAACCTTTACATCCTCTCCTTGACGTCGTGCTTGCACCAGAGGTGTAAGAATTATAATAGAGCTTCAAGTTATGGACATGGATTATACCTATGTGGAAGGGAGGTCATGAAAGAAATAGAAGATACGATGCAAGATTTTAAGGTAGTAAGGTAAAGGTGAACAACGTGCAAGATACTCAAATGCAGAAGGTTGTGAATAGTCATTACTTCAAATAGAAGGCTAGAAGTGCGGGGATTCAATATCCAGGAATGATAGTGGCATCGTCAGTGGCATATCTTCTAGTCGATGATTTCTTGGTATGGATAGGTCTAGTTAAGAAAGTAAAGAAGAGTTAGAGATGATGTGATGTCCCGCTTGATGTCCTAAAATAACATAAGGAAATTGAAGCAAGTTGAAGTAAGATTTTGAGTAGTATAAATAGATATGTCTAGGTGAAAAGCTAAAGTATGGTAAAGCGACAAGGTTTTAGGAAGATAGGAGTAAGGATAAGAAAGGGTAGTGAGAAGGTGACGAGAATGGATTAGTCCTCAGGATTAGGCCCATGAAAAAAAGGGAGCTGATGGCTTCTCTATGTTATAGTAAGCTCACTATAACCTGAATGAACTCAAAAGAGTCTAAGACTAATAACATTTAGAAGAGATGGAATACTGCCCTGATAGTACAATGAGGGCATAATTGTGATAGATAAATGATAACCTTTGGGCCTTCGATTGAGTAATGATTTGAAGAGGATTTCATGAGTTGTACAAGATTAAAATATCCATGTAAGGTGAGTAGTATTGAGATGTTATAAAATACAGTTATGCAAGTATAGTATCGCCCATAGGTGGATCAATCTAATTACCCTAGATATCCCTGAAGAGACGTGAGCCCTAGTGGCAGTGTTACAATAGAGATCAAGTTATAAGTGGTAGAGGATGAATTAACATTAAGGTGAATCAACAATAGATGGATGGAAGTTCAACAGTATGAGATAAAATTAGACCACCAATCTTAAGGATAAACAACGAGAGTAACCTGGAGTTCGTTGCAGACCTCAATAATGATAAATCGAATAAGAGTTATGGTATAGTATGACCCACGTAGATGCGGTAAAGATTCAGGTCTATGAAATAAAATATAGCAATATTCGCAAGTTCTACAAAGTACCGAGAGAAAAACTTTAGTTTACCTATAAATGCCCAGAAAGACATCATATTAAGCTCTGTATATGTTTACAAGTGAGGCCTACAAATTGGCTAACAACTAGAGGAAAAAAGAGACGCATAAGCGCACTTACAAGGTCAAAGTCGTACAGGACGCATTATAGAAGGTAGCAACAATTACGAGACCAAAAGGATTCCGACCATAGGTCGTGGGGTGAGAAAGAGGCCTAAAAGGCGGGAATACCCTGGCCTTTGGATTTAATCACAGAACAGCTGCCTAAATGTCAAGGAGAGTAAAAAAGTATATGGAAGGCATATGCTATGAAAATATAAGCACATCAGTCAACATTCGAGGACGAATTTTTCAAAGGGGGGAATGATGTTACACCCCATGTTTTCGTACGTGAAAGTGCGCCATAAATAAATTAATGACGGCTCGGAAATGAGATGTTACAACCCGCATTTTCGTACGTTAAAGTTTGTCGTAAGTTAATCGACGTAAGTTCGGGAATGAGATTATTGTGGGATTATAAGTATTATGCTATTTCAAACTAGTGATGAGTAAATTTGTGGAGGTGAGAAGGTAAGTAAATCCAAGAAAATGAATTTTGCCGAAATTTGGCATTTTGGGATAAAATACGGTCCGAGCTATAATACACGGTATTTATGGAGTAGTGTCATACAAGGTACCACATGACCATGATAGTATGATGTATAAGGTGTATTAAAAGTGAGTAATAATTTAAGTAGTTTGAGATAATTCCTAATTATGTGGGTAACTGGTTAATTATCGGATAACGGGAAATTACCTAATTAATTAATAAAAAAATTATAGGATAAGATTAACCCACCCAATAACGTGGAAGCAATCCACATGTTAAAAGAGTGACTCTTAGTCTTTGTGTATTAGGTGGCAACCTAAGATGCTAAGTATAAAACACATAATTCCAAAATTCTCAAGACAATAACAAAATGAAACTTTGGCAAAAGTTAGTATCGTTCCCATCCATCTTGGTTGTCAATTATTTTTTTGTTAACAAACAGAATCATATTATATGCAATTCATTCAAGACATTGGTCCTAATCAAAAGTGCAAGACGAAAAGAGATTTAATCTATATGAAGTTGTCATGGATTTTCCTTTGTCAAGGTTGTTGATGAAGAGCTCATACAGTCCCCTATCAAATATTAACGTCACTGTCCCTAACAAATATATGTTGATGATAAGGTATGTTAAGGCTATCCTTTCTTTCTTTTTGCATAATCCATGCGATACGAACGAAACATGCAAATGCACAAATTTCACAAATGACTCTATTCATAGAAGTATTAGAGATATCTATGTTCTTAAATTTCCATGTGTCATAATATTTTACCATATGTTCATGGGTCTCAGAAAAATATGAAAGTTGAAAAGAGTTTACTTTATGATATTACTCAAAGGAAAAATGGCCGTATGAAGCTCCGAAAGATTTTATTAACGTACTTTTCATGCGTTGCATTCATGCGCATTGACCCATGACCAGATGACGTTATATACGCGTATATATGTAAATATAAGTATATGGGATATGGGAAAAGATTACGGCGTTATATACGCACCACCACTTGATCAGCTGGTATATGATGATCATGTTGCCCACAGTGGCTGAAATATGATTCAAACGGCGTTATATACGCGTATATATGTATGTATATTCAAACGGCCTTATATACGCGTATATATGTATGTATATATATGTATATGGGATATGGGAAAGGTTATGGCGTTATATACGCACCACCACCTGATCAACTGGTATACGATGATGATTTTGCCCACAGTGGCCGATATGATATGATGGGATGCCCTCAGAGGCTGATGATGTTATGAAATATGTACCTATGCACGACATGACATTCATACGCATAAGCATGATGCTAAAGGTAATTTATGATTTGCAAAGTTATTCAAACTTACAGGTTGAGTCATGTACTCTATATTTCTTCCATGTCACTTATGTATTTATTTATGTGCCTTACATACTCGGTACATTATTCGTACTGACGTCCCTTTTGCCTGGGGACGCTGCGTTTCATGCCCCCAGGTCCTAATAGACAGGTTGAGAGCCCTCCAAGTAGGCTATCAGCTCATCGGAAGATGTTGGTGCGCTCCATTTGCTTCGGAGTTGCTCGTTGGTTAGTATGATCTAGACGTGTATTGTTTGGTATGGCGGAACTCTGTCCCAACCTTTATGATATTTATGTACTCTTAGAGGCTTGTAGATATATGTCGTGTACATGAAAGATTGTACGGTCTTATCGGCCTATGTTTTGAGTTTATAAATGTTCATGTTGGCCTATTAGGCCCGTATGTCACGTGTATATAATGAAATAATAATAAAGATACGTTACGTTGGTACTCGGTTGAGTTAGGTACCGGGTGCTCGTCGCGGCCCATCAGTTTGGGTCGTGACAAAAGATTATGGAATACCGGAGTCTATCATCATTGACAATGCCACTAACCTCAACAATGACCTCATGAGAGAAATATGCGAGAAGTTCAGAAATGTCTACCGCGGTTCCACAACCTACAGACCATAAATGAATGAGGAAGTCGAGGAAGCCAACAAGAGTATCAAGAGAATTCTGTGAAAGATATTGGACAATCACAGGCAATGGCACGAGAAACTACCTTTCGCTTTAATGGGTTATCGGATTACCATGAAAACATCTACAGGGTGAACGTTGTACATGTTGGTATACGACAATAAACCGGTTGTACCCACATAGGTGGAGATACTATCTTTAAGGGTCGTTCAAGAGGCCAAATTGGACGACGTAGAGTGGATACAGGTCAGGCGGGAACTACTCCTGCTCATTGATAAGAAAAGAATGGATGCGGTATGTCATGGTCAGCTATATAAAAACATGATGGCCTGCGCATTTAACAAGAGAGTGAAACCATGTCGATTCGCCCCCGGGCAGTTAGTTTTGAAGAAAATCTTTCCCCATCAAGAACAAACCAAATGAAAGTTCGCACCAAACTAGGAAGGTCCTTACGTGGTTCACCGAGCACTATCAGGTGGAGCTCTAATCTTGGCAGAGATGGATGGATGAGTCATCATGCAGCCTATCAACTCCAACGCAATTAAGAGATACTATGTTTGAAGATGAATAGAGTTAGGTTTTGATGTAGCAAAACCACATTCAACCTGACTTCCCATAGAGGGATGCATAGGCAACCCACGTAGGGTTCGATTTCTCTCCCCCCTTTCTCTTGTAATAGAAAAACCAAATATCACTTCTGTATGTTTCTCAGGAACTACGCCGACTTGATTTCCTCAAAAAGGAATACGTAGGCCATCCTTATCAAATTCAGTCGTCTTTTGTAAGTGAACTATGTTCTGGCCTCATTCCATTTGGATATGTAGGCTGCCTGAGTCAGGCTTGGTCATTTTCATCGTATTTAATCATAATCCACGAACTACATTCAGAACGTGATTCCGCTTTAGATACGTAGGCAACCTGAAAGGGTTCGGTCATAACCTTAAGAAAGCCTTGTAATGCATTAGTTCAAATTAGGACACGGTCATGACAACAACTAGCCTCGTTGTTAGAAACGTCATGGAAGATTGACATCAACAGGACAAATTTTTCAAGAGGATATGCTCGCGTGTGGGAAACCTTTCGTAACATGTCATATTTTTAAAACGATGACATTTGCCTTAAAAACAAGCTATATTCAAAATGTTTTCTAAAAACAAAAAATATACCTATGTAGTAATTTGTTCGATTTACCATACTTCACGGCGCAATCATGCCAAGGGTTGCACCAAACCAACACTGTGGTCGGCACAAACCAACTCCCCCCCACCCTTCCCAAGAAGTTTTCTTTGAGTGCGGGGTCAACGGGGAGTAAGGAAGCACTAGGACCACACTAGGGAAAATGACGGATCCGCCACTTGCTTAAGATTATCTCTCTTTCTCCTTACTTGAAATTTTCTATTACAACTAAAGCTAACTCTTGAATCCTTTGTAGATACCTCGGAATAAGAAAACTGACATAGAAAAACCTGTACATAGCAAATCGTCTACTCAACTAATTGAGACATCTTGTACAAAACGAGTTGTCGACTTCACCAATTGAAGTCATGTACATAACAAATCATCTGCTCAGCTAATTGGAGCATCTTGTACAAAACGAGTCATCGACTTCACTAATTAAAGTCCTATATATAGCAAACTTTTAGCTCAATTAACCGGAGCATCCTGTACATATTGAATGTTGCCTTCGCTAATTAGATCTTTTTATATATAAAACTGCAAACTTCGCCAACAAAGCAATACGCATCGCCGCTCCGTCGCAACAGATGCCAAAATAGACAGTCACAAACCTCGTCACCGATGTTCTGCCAATGGATAGCCGCAACTTAGTTTCGCAGTCAAGAGTATCTCTTAGGCATGCTTTCATTTCATTCTCTATTATCGACGAGCGCAAAACACACACATAAATTATGCTCACTATTCAAAGATAGTATAGTATAATATCGTGTCCATGGGGATTGGATTTAAACAGTATTCTCGTAGTTTCTAGCTTGAATTCTATCCAAGAGGATCAATGCTTGATATTTATATGATTACTAATTAAAATTAACTAAGAATCTAAAGTTATTGACTAGTGAGTATCGAGACAAGGAATAAGCAATGAAGGTTATCAGTGGGAGAAGATAGGTTTTGAAAGGATAGGTGCAAGATAATAGTTCGGGATCTAACTCTAGATAGTTTACTTCAAATGTTGTTGTGACCAAACACACTCACGCGAGTATACGTGGTCACCAAGTAATATAGTAGTGAGTAGAGTATCATCCCACGAAGACTTATGATTAACTTTTGACGGATTCAAACTCAATTAACTTATCAATTCAAGAGATTTATCACAAAATATATGATTAACTACGTTACTACTTAACAATACTCAGTAATGAACTAACTAGAAAATCAACCAAAATAAATAGCAATTTCGGATAACAATCAGTAGGGGAGAATATTCCAGGGTCACGGGTTAGCTAATAATCGTGTTATGTTCTTGGCTTAAAATGACTAATTTATTTATCTGGATTGTTGATTGACAGAGTTGATATTACTCATAAGAATCTGCCGAGTTCTTACTCGCCTATTCAAGTTAATGTAATGCCTATATGTCTATGGAATTAAGATTAACAAGAATGCATTTAAAATTCCTATATTTCAACCAAGCAAGGCAAATAGGTATATGTCTATCCTAATTGCAAATTCGTTCCTCGATGCCCGGGTTCAAGAACCTTCTCTATTTAATTCTATATGCAATCTAGAATTCCACTTTCGAGTTCAACTCTAGATTCGTAGATAGTATTTCACTGTTAGCTACTCAGTAAAATAATTAAGAGCAGAACTAAATAAACAACCCAATATGATAAAATCAACTTCGTCAATTTAAACTTCAAATATAATATTCATGTATCACCCATGACCCTAGAATAATAGGGCTCTTAGCCACTCATGTTCATATAATCATCAAAAATCAAGTTTACAAACATAAAATCAATAAGTACTAGAAAAGAGATTGAAGAATTGATCCAATTCATGCTTGCAAGTGTTTTTCCCTTTTGTTCTCCCTTCAAAATCATGTCCCCCCTTCAAAATAGGTTTAGGGTGACTTTTATATGAGTTGGGGGCGTCTTGGAGTCAAAAACCCGAGTCCTAGTTGGAATAGGGAAGCTTCACATCCCGAGCATCCAGGGCAGCGTGGGGCGCTGGCCCTGGTGCTAAAAAATAGCAATCTGAAAACTGCGCCACAGCCAGCGCCCCACGCTGGTTGTGGCCCTCAAAATACAACTTTTGCCTTTTTGCTCCGATTTTGCTCCAATTTGTGCCGTTTCGTCCCAAATTACATCCAAATGATTTCTACACATAGAAATACCGTTATTTAGCACAAATCATCATATTAAACATCTTAAATCTACGAGACATGAGCAAAATGTGAGGCGATTTATACTAAAATATGCATACATTAAGCCGATTATCAAATGTTCAAGTAAGTCTCATGAATCCACTCAATTATTAGTTCAAACGTTCAGCAGAAACTCCTCTCTCGATTAAGTCTCAATCGCACAAGATAAACCAAATTAAGCAGTGTGAAGATATGCAAGAATGCGTTGTGGGTTAGTCTTTAGGAAAACCTCTCTCGATTATTCTCCTAACTAGGTTTAATTAATAATTCAACTAGCCTCTTTCGATTACTTAGTTGAACCTATGAACTCAACCAACAATATTATGCAATGATATCATAAGTTATGCCTCTCTCGATAACATGAACTATTGAATATGGATGCAACAATTAAATCTTTCAAACCACTTCAATACATAAGACTAGAGTAATAATCCACAAACAATCATCAAGACAACAAATCAATATAAACCTAAAGGGAACTACTCTATAGACATGGAGAAATTCTTCACAAATATAATTAAAGTATATGAAAACATAGATTCAATCCAAACTCGGGTCTTGAGTGAGGAAGGAATGATCAAATCATTGTGTTTGTGTTCATCCGTCTCCTCCTAAGTTTCCTTAGGTCGAAAGTATGTCAAAAGTCTAGAAAATAATGTTTTTTCATGTATTTATACCAAGTAGGGTTAGGCCATGATGAAACCACCCTTTCCTAGCCACATGGTCCGATGTGACACACTATGTGCTTGTGGAACTTATTAGAGAGCAAGCAAAATTCATCAAGCAGCAAAAACACACTGCTGCGACACACCACGCACTTCCCCGCGCTCCGTGGCAGTGTAAATTCTTGAGAGTCCGGCTTCAACCTTGATTTTTGATGTCCGGACTTGGTCCTCGACCCTTGAACACGATCCCACCTTAATCCCTTGGGCTTTTACTCAGACTTCAAAGCTCCAAATAGCTCGAATGATCTCCACAACATCTACAAGCTCGAAATCACTCATACAAGGCATAAAACACACAATAAGTGAAAAACACTACCAATTAAAGCTTCAAACACAAGTAAAGTGCAGTGAATTAGAGTGCAACAAGCGACTAAAATACGAGATTATACCCTACCATCAACACCCCACACTTAAACAGTTGCTCGTCCTCGAGTAATCAAACTGCACTTCATATAAACACGACCTTTTTAAACAACTCTCCTTACTCATCATACCAAGAATCAATAAAACAGATTCAGAACTCTAACGTAACATCCTTGCTTCAAGATTTGACTCAAAAGCACCATGCGTTTTTCACAACCCTCTCACTTACTCTAACCCAGAGGTCAATGACATTACCTTTCCTTCATGAATCAAGTGTTCTCGCATAGCAATAGAGAGTAGTTCCACACATAATTAGGAACTCAAGATAGAAAGAATTCACTTACTCTCAGAAATAACATTCATTTGCCATAAAAGACGTACCATAGGCTTGCTCGTAGTGTACTACTCTATGAATTGATCTCATTAAGTCAAGGATCAAGTAGAACTTTATGTGGTTGTAATGTAGGCTGCGGGATGGTAGGATAAATTTGGATATAAGAGTGACTACACCTCCCTACACATTTTAGTACATACAATTAATTGTTCAAAACCCCACACTTATGTCAAAGCATAACTCCAATCAATATAAATCAACTTCATACTTCTTTAAGCACAATTACATCAAGAGTTACCACTAACAAGGAATATTTTTCACAACCATACAATTATTTTTTCAGTTTCTTTTTCAGTTCAAGTGGCTCTTACTTTTGCAAAACCATGCAGCTTTCTCCGATTTCAATATTTCCACTCAAAGGCCAAACCAACACCCCATACATTAGCTTTTACAAAGTTCATAACAAATTCAAGTGCTCACGAGAGGTAAAAGGTTCAAATAGATGGTCAATTCAATCAAATGGGTAAGGCTTGGAATGTGGTTGCCAAAGAAACAGGATTACGTACTCAAAGGCATTAACTAAGTTACATAACAATTCAGCGGGTAAAAGCGTATAACTGGCTCAACAAAGAAAGACCTATATCACTTCCAAGACTGAATAAAACTACTATTTCGCTTTGCAAACACACCGGGCAAGTTCTAGACATCAAATGCGATGCACACAATAACACAAAACGTCGCACACACATGGCACATAACTCACTCATGATCGGACTCATCAAGACACTCAGGTCAAAGGAGTTAAGCAAAGTTAAGATCATACTATTTAAGGTACTTATACAAGAGTCAAAAATTGAGCCTAAGAGTCACAACTAAATCTCTCACTATTCTTAAGGTATAATAAAGTCAATAGATATTTCCTTCATTTCAAATCATAGGACAAGGTTTCCTACTAGAAAAAAACTAACTACACCCGATTCAAACAAAACCCTTGAAAAAGAACCGCGGCAAAACGAAAAACCAAGGAGGAATTATTACACTACCTACAAAAAAAAATCTTTTTGTCTCTTTCCTTCGACTTTAATCCCTTAAGAAACCTGTCGATGATATCCATCGCCGCGAAAAATCGAAAATTTAATGCTTTCTTGTATCTCTAACTACAAAAACTAACAAATATCTCTAACTACTAGAACACATATACATACATACATACATACAAATATCTCCCATCCCACCATTTAGGTTGTGGCATGTCCCAGTGGCACACAATTAAAAAGCATAAGGTGAAGGAAATTTTCCTAAACATCTAGTCAGGGTCTGAGTCGAAGTCGGGCTCCTTTCCTCACACCCGAACTAATGCACGAATCCATGCGGACAACTTCTTCTTGGCCTTGTTTGGGTACACCCCTCACTTATCCTTCCCACTCACCACAACCTTCTCATTCGGGCCCTTTGCTTTCTACTCAACACTCGCATCTGGTTTGTCCTTTTGCGCCCCCTTTACTACATCCATCTTAAAAGTCACAGTCTTCCGGCCCACTCTAAGCATGAGTTTTCTCTTGTATATCTAATATAGATCTGCCCTTTCACTAAGAATGGTATTCCTAAAATGAGGGGGACCTCCTTAATTTTCCTCCATGTTTACCACTATAAAATCCACAGGAAATACAAACTTATCCACCTGAACTAACACATCTTCCACTATCTCATCGGGTGTTATAGTCGTTTGGTCTACCAACTGCAAAGATATGGGTGCAGACCTTATCTCTCTAATCTCCTTCTCCATTTTCCTGTAGATAGATAGAGGAATTAAATTAGTTGAGTCACCAGAATCACATAAGGATTTATCAAAATTAATAGTTCCTAAAGAGCAAGGTATAGTAAAACTCCCTGGATCTCCACACTTTTGTGGGAGTTTATTTTGCAATATTGCGTTGCCATGCTCTGTGAGCTTGACCACTGAGGTGTCCTCTATTTTCCTTTTCTTTGTAAGGATCTCTTTCAAGAATTTAACATAACCAGACATCTGTGAGAGAACTTCTATGAATGGTAAGTTTACATGAACCCGTTTCAGCACATCCAGAAATCTCTCAAACTGCTTGTCCAGACTTTCTCTACATAGCTTTCCGGGAAAAATAAAGTAGGCATATGCTTGCTCTCATCACGTTCCTCCCTTCTCTAGTTTTCTTCCTTCTTCTTTTTCTCTGCTTCCATCTGGCCTTTCTTCTTCTTGTCAACATCACTTTTTAGTTTCTCCCCGCTTTCTTTTTCAAGTATCATATCTTTTTGGATATTGGTGAGATATTTCAACACTTGACCACTTCTCAAAGTTATTGCATTCACTGTTTCTTTTGGGATTTCTTTCAGTATCGACAGGGAGAGTTTCTTGAACCCTCTTAGATAATATTATTGCAATCTGTCCAACTTGCTTCGCTAAATTTCGAATTGCTGCCCCTTGTACTTCAAATCCTTCATCAGTTTTCACAATGAAGGCCTTCATGAGATCTTCTAGGCCTGGCTGATTGGGCTATTGAGGCTGAATTTGGTGCCTAAATTGATTCATAAAACCAGGAGTTCCTTGTCCTAGGAATCTGGGATTGTTTTGTTTCCATGTATTTGCAGTACCCCCAAGCAAACTCCATGAAAAATCGGTGTGCTTCTAACCCATTGCATTAAAATTATAGTTTCCCACAACATTCACTTCCTCGGTTGAGGTTTTTTACTCATGAGTAGGGTGTCCTCTTCCACGTATATCACAAGTTGCATAAGGCTCATTTTGTATCGTGGCTATGGTCAACTTTCATATTTCTTTAGCCATAGAATCAAGTTATACCTACACAAATGTATTAGCATCAACATGGTGAAAACCGGTTGATCTCCTTTTTTTAACACTCTCGGAGGGCAAATTAGCATTTTCAGATAACTCACCAAGAATTGTAACTATCTCCTCTGGAGTCTTCTTCATCAAAGGGCCTCCAACTACATTCCTCAATGTTCTACGCGAGGCTAGCATCAATCCTTCCCAAAAGTCTTGGAGTTGCATCCAGAGTTCAATTCCGCTATGTTGACACTTTCTAACTATCTCCTTAACCCTCTCCTACGCTTCAAAAATAGTTTCTTTCTCTTTCCGGGCAAAGTTATGGATTTCTCTTCTAAACCTTTCCGTCTTAGCTGAGGAGAAATATTTATGAAGGAATTTTCTGGTCATCTAATCCCATGTTCTAATCGATATGTGGGCAAGCTTCAAAGCCACTGCTTCACATCATCTTTAAGTGAAAACGGGAATGCCCTTAAGTACACTGCATTATGTGACACTCCATTGTATTGAAAGGTGTTCATAATCTCCTAGATGTCCATTAGTTGTGTGTTTGGATCTTCATTCAACTTCCCACTCAAGACACAACAGTTCTGAATGGTTTGAAGCAACCCTTGCATCATCTCAAAACTTTTAGTTGCTATTGGAGGTGGTCTAACACTTGATATTCCTTGATTGTAGACCGATTTAGCATAATCCCCAAGTGGTCTCCCAGACCCGGGAGCTATATTTGCGAACTAGTCTACAACCAAGGGTTGATGTTCTCCGACCTTTCCCTCTTTCATAGATAATCTATGCAGCTCTAGTGGTTGTTTCCTCAGCATCCCCTGCAGCTTGTTCTCGTTGTTGGGCAGCCTCTCTTGCAGCCAAATCTACCTTTTCATCACCGTTTATGGCCATGCCATAGTTTCTTTCGTTGAGGGTTGCCCAATATTTTCTAATGTCTCAGTGAGATTTTGTTTCGTTTCTCAGCTTTCACAATTGTTTTTCTAACTCTGCTCGTATGGCATCACTTCTTTTGCAGAATCTCGAGTCAGACACCATTCTTAACTTGTAACCTGCGCACAATCAAAGAACACCAAACTTAAAAAGGGAAAAAAGTCCTTAATTAGATCTATAAACTATTTCAAACACTATTGATTGCCAATACCCGACAACGACGCCAAAATTTGACGAGCGAAAAACACGCTTAAATTATGCTCGCTAATCAAATATAATATAGAATAATATCGTATCTACATGGACTGGATTTAAACAGTATTTTCGTAGTTTATAGCTTGCTATCCAAGAGGATCAACAATTGAGATTTATAGGATTACAAATTAAAATTAACTAAGAATCTAAGGATATTGACTAGTTACTATCGAGACAAGGAATAAGCAATGAAGGTTATCAATATGAGAATATAGGGTTTTACTGGATAAGTGCAAGATAATTGTTCGAAATCTAACTCTAGATAATTCACTTCTAATGTTAAAGTGAGTCTCTCGAATTCACTCAATTAATAGTTCAAACGTTCAGCAGAAACTCCTCTCTCGATTAAGTCTCAACCTCACGAGATAAACCAAATTAAGCATTGTGAAGACATGCAAGAATGCATAGTGGATTAGTCTTTAGGATAACCTCTCTCGATTATTCTCCTAACTAGGTTTAATTAATGATTCAACTAGCCTCTTTCGATTACTTAGTAGATCCTATGAACTCAACTAACAATATAATGCAATGATATCATAAGTTATGCCTCTCTCGATAACATGAACTATTGAATATGGATGCAACAATTAAATCTTTCAAACCACTTCAATACATAAGACTAGAGTAATAATCCACAAACAATCATCAATACACCAAATCCATCAAACCCTAAAGGGAACTACTCCTTAGACATGGAGAAATTTGTTACACATAAAATTAAACTTTAGGAAAAGATAGATTCAATCCAAACTCGGGTCTTGAGTGAGGAAGGAATGATGAAATCCTTGTGCTTGTATTCTGTCAACTCCTCCTGAGCTTCATTAGGTCGAAAGTATGCCAAAAGTCAAGAAAATAACATTTTCCATGTTTTTATACCAGGTTGGGTCGGGCCCAGATGAAACCACCCTTTCCTAACCGAAATAGGAAAATTGCTCTAGGAAAATTGCTCTAGGAAAATTGCACAGGCGTGACGCATGGGATGACACGCCACACTCTGTGCTTATGGAACTTATTAGAGTGTAAGAGAAATTCATCAAGCCGCAAAAAAACATTGTTGCAGTCTACCACGCACCGTGGTAGTGTAAATTCTTCAGAGTCCGGCCTCAACCTTGATTTTTGATGTCTAGACTTGGTCCTCGGCCCCCAAACACGATCCCGACTTAATCCCTTGAGATTTTACTCAGACTTCAAATAGCTCGAATTAGCTCCACAACATCTACATAGCTCGAAATCACTCCTACAAGGCATAAAGCACACAATAAGTGCAAAACACTACCAATTAAAGCTTCAAACACAAGTAAAGTGCAGTGAATTAGAGCGCAACAAGTGACTAAAATACGAGATTATAGCCTAGCTTCAATTACTTTGAATGTTTTAACATTTTTCTCATGAATCTTCAAGCATGATTACAGTTTTAGTCAATCACACCCGAGCGGAGTTTACTTTACATTTCAGTGCAAAGGTCTCCCAACAAGTGGAGACGCACTTTACTAATTAATCTCTCCCGACAAGCGGAGACATTTCTCGGTGCAAAGATCTCCCAACAAGCGGAGACTCACTCTACCAATAAATCTTTCTCAACAAGCGGAGACAATTTTTGAATGCTCTGACATTTGTGAAATGGTACACATCCCGGCTAATAAATCGGGTCAAGATCAAGTATCTCATCATCCCAGTCCCAAACAACGGCTTGCTCGCAAGCATGCATCATCATTCCTGTATCATTTACATTGCATCTTAATATATTCTGCCTCATAATGTATTGGTATGCATGTATTTCATTTGTTTTTCAGGAACAAACACTACACCGTGGACCTTTTCTTAGCAGCAGACCGAACAACAATGCTATGGGGACAGCCAACCCATTAGCAGGACTAAGATCCAATATCAAGACGATCAGTTAGACTTTTAACTTTCTAATCCTTCAAATAGAGCCGCAAAATTCAAGCTATCATGAATGCCCAATCCTCCGTCTCGCTGTATCGTCATAATATGATACCATGGCAATTCCTGTGAGTGTTGTTCCCCCCTCCCCGAAGTCTCCACTCCAGAACTACATGAGGCTGGATCCTCGTTAATCTCGAGGTATGCAAGCAATTCAAATCCAGAATTCGGTCCCAATGCTCCCAATTCTTGCTAGATTCTTCCTTAACTCAATCCCGCAATTCACCATCACCATTTCCTGCAATACTTGCCTAAAGTCGGGACAAAATTTCAATTTTTTAAACTGAAAACTCTTTCATCGTCTCCAGTCAAAGAGGGGCAGTTGTTGACATTGACCCTCCCTTTTTAAATTAATTTATTTATACTTAATAATTTGCAATAACTGCTTTGACTAGAGTGTCCTGATGAGTCCAATCCATAGTGAGTTATGTGCCATGTGTGTGTGAGGTTTGTGTGCTATTCTGTGCATTGCATTTGATGTTTAAAACTTGCCCGTGTGTTTCAAAGCAAAATAGTAATTTTGTTCAGTCTTGAAAGTGATATAGGCGTTTCTTTGTTGAGCCAGATATGTGTGTGGCTCAACAAACACACACCTATTTGAACCTTTTCACCTCTCATGAGCACTTAAATTGTAATGAACTTTATAAAAGTTAAAGTGTGGGTTGGTTGATTTGACTATTGAGTGGAACTAATGAAATAACGAGAAATGTGCACTATTTTGAAAAATTAAGAGCCACTTGAATTGAAAAGGAAAGAAAAATTAGTTGTATTGTTGTGAAAAATATTTCTTGATAGTGGTGACTCTTGATGTAATTGTGCTTAAAGAAGTATGGAGTTAATATACATTGATGTGAAGGTGAAGTTATGGTTTGACATAAGTGTGGAGTTTTAAATGTTAAAGTGTATGTATTAAAGTGATTAGGGAGGTGTAGTCACTCTTATATCCAAAGGTATCCTACCCGACCCACAATCTTCAATACAACCAATTAAAGTCCTACTTGATCTTAGACTGAATGAGCTCGAATAGTAGAGCAGTACACTACAGACAAGCCTATGGTGCATCTTTTGCGTCATATGAATGTTGTTTCTGAGAGTGAGAGAATTATTTCTATCTTGAGTTCCTAATTGTTCTTAAATTTTATTGAGTGTGGAACTACTCTCTTTTGTTGTATGAGGGAACTTGATTAATAAAGGAAAGGTAATGCTTGACCCATAAGTTAGAGTAAGTGAGCGGGTTGTGAAAAATATGTGGTGCTTGTGAGTCAAATCTTGATGTGATGATGTTACACTATTGCACCTAGTCTATTTTAAATATTCTTAGTGTAATGAGTTAGGAGGATTGTTTTAAAAAGGTTGTGTCTATAAAGTGTAGTTTGATTGCTCGAGGATGAGAATATACCTAGTCACCGTTCTTAATTAAATATCGTAATCTTAATGCGTTCTTAATAGATTGATGTCATAGGAATATAAGCGTTAATCTATTTTGAATAGGCAAGTAGTACTCCGGGAGAAGGCTATGAGAGCAATTGTTCGATTAATTAGCAACCATGAGTAAATTGTATGAAAGGAAGAGTTAACTAGAACACAATAGGATTGGTGAATCGACCACAACCCTAGAATATTTGTCTCTACTGAATACACAACAACCATTTGCTGCTTGATAATTTAGTAACTAGTTAGAATTATTATTTAGCATAATCACACTTTTGAATTCGGATTGGCTCGACTGAATAACAATCTTCGTGAATTTAGTGGGTAGTTAATACAAGCCTCTATGGGTTCGACACTCGACTTATTATTTTATTACTTGTACGACCACGTATACTTGCGTGTGCTTTTGGGAGGAACAATCGCCCTCTCATATTTCTCCTTGATGATGTACAACGATTATCGAACATTGATAAGTATTGAAGTTTTGTGTATGTTCTCTATATACAAATTCCTTGGATGTATACATGATTTTATTGCATATTCCTTATATATGCTAGCTTTGTACTTGTATACATGCCTTTTATGCATATCTTCTCTATATGCCGCTTTTATTGTTAAAGATACACATTACATATCTTCTCTATATGTCTCTCTTTGTGTAATTTTGACTTGTCTATTTCTGCATATCTCCTCTATATGCTAAAAGTTATGCTATTTGATGTTCGTGCATATCTTCTCTTTGTGCATCATGAGCTTTATTTGCAGTCATGTATAGATTATGATATTGTTACTGTGTATTCGTATGTATTTCATGAGTTGTACAAATTTATTATGTCAGTATCATTGGTGATTCGTGCCATTACCTCTCTGAGCTTAGTCATGATACTTACGGAGTACATGAAGTAAAGTGTACTCATACTGCACATTGCACTTAATTGTGTAGATTCATGTGTGGGATCTAGCTGAGAGTTATGCTCGATCATTATTGGATTGTTAAGGGACGAGGTAGATCTGCATTACAATTGCAGTCTTTGGTGCGTCTTTCCATTTTTTGTTACTGTTGTTGTTTAGACAGCAGTTCACATTATCAGACTTGTACTCCTGTAGTAGAGCTCTCTATATTACCAGTTCTAGGGGATTTAGGTATGGGTGCATTCTATGATATTTGACTCTTAGACTTATATAAGTTGTACTTGGTTATCATATTTGATAATTAATTTATTATTGGTTTGCCTAGTAAGTGGGTTAGGTGCCATCACAATCAGTGGGATTTTTTAACGTGATATTAGCAAACTTCTGTTCTATACAGTATATTTTGCGCTCGTCACTCCCACACGATTTCGGTTCACAAATTGCCTACAACACATTTTATTCTTCGCAATCACAAGACTCACTTTGCGATCACGATTCACTAAACTGCTACTAGAATTCTATAACTACAACTTACCCAAAAATGTTTTGAAACTACCCCGAAACTCAATCGAGCTCCCAGAACCCCACCATTCCACGCCGACTAGTCCATATAACCTATACAAACTTCTTCAAAGGCGCAAAACGCATGTGATAACATCATAACTAAAAATCAATGACAAACTAAACTATGAATTCTCTTAAGTTATTCAATTCTAACTTTCACAAGACACATCCAAATCACTCTCGAGCCCCACGGGTACTAACCAGAACATACATACAAATCCAAAATCAATATATGGACCTATTGAAACCTTCAAATCACAATTCATACTCATTCCACAAAATGTTGACTTTGGTCAACTCTCATAACTTAAGGGCTATAATTAAGAATTAAGTGTTCCAAATTATTTACGAACCTATCGAGACCAAAATCATCTATACTCATACATCATAAATCACCAAATAAACCTACGAGAAGTCTCGAATCATAAAAAATAAGGAGGAATACCTATCCCCCTCCTAAACTTGGCACGAATTATTAGTTACAACCTAAATTATATGTGGCCTTAATTACCCCCTTGAACTTTGTCTTTTGAGAGCCATTACCCCCTAGACACTGATGTGGCAAAGAGTGTGAGTGAACTCTCTTTTAAGCGCTTGGGAGTGAAGAAAAATTAAAAAATCAGCTTCCAAGTAGGTTATTTTTTGACTTTTAATTCTCATGTAGTCATATATAATGATTTATTTGCTACAGCAATGTATTTTACATTGCTTCATCTCGACATATAATGTGGACTTTACTCTAACTTTTATTCTTTTTAATTTCATCCATAGGTATAATATCTATTTGTTCCAACTGTATTTTTTGGGGTCAAATTCCGAAAAAGTTTGGTTGGAACTCCATCATTTTAGCCAAATAGAAATCTTTTAGCAAAAATAATGGAGTACGTTGTTTATTTCCTATTATTATTTTCGTTAGATATAATTTTTATTTATTTTAATTGTGTATTTTTATTTTCGAGTCAAATCAATTAAAAAAAAATTGGTTTCAATTCCATTATTTTTTACCAACAAAAAACGGTATAGCCAAAACAGTGAACTTGCAGTTGTACACTCTTTTTATTTCTTCTTTTGATGCAATGACTATTTATTTCAAATGTGTATTTTTTACCAACTAAAAACGGTATAGCCAAAATAGTGAACTTGCAGTTGACACTCTTTTTATTTCTTCTTTTGATGCAATGACTATTTATTTCAAATGTGTATTTACCTTTTCAGGTAAAATCTATAATATATATATATATATATATATAGAGCTCCATAATTTAGAGCTATATAAAAAATTATAGCCAAAATAATAAAGTACAAACTATGCATTTTTAATATCTTTTTAGATGCATTGACTATTTATTTCAACTATATAAATCTTTATTTTTCAAGTCAAACTCAAAAAGAATAACTAAAACGTTATTATTTTTAGCCAAATAAAAAAAATTAGTCTAAATAATTTAGTTCTATTCAAGTTTTATTATAAATATTATCCTAAAAAGATTAGCTAAAAACGTGACACACTTAAAAAGGTAAAAAATATATTTTTGTATCCCAAAAAATGTCACATGGGCAAGAAAATCTAAGTGGCAGGCGAATGCATGCTACTTTCCTAGGATGAGATCGTCCAAGGGGGTAACGATTATCGAATAATCAAGTACATGAGTAATTAAGACCACAAATAATTTAATGATGTAACCAATAATACGTGCTTAATTTAGAAGATTTAAAGTATTTCGCCTAAAAAAGAATGCCAGGACTCGAAATGACTGATTGGTTGTTACAATTTGTCAAGGGAAATGTAGGAGCACCGAGTAAATTCGTAGAGCCTTAGCTAGCACTTCGCCATAGATTTCTAAATTTGTTTCAAAAAATTTAATTTGGGTAAAGTTTGGTTTGAAGATGAAAATGTATAGCAAACTATCACAAATACCCAATAATACAATTATCAATAACATTTATTATATTATCGCAAACCATAGTCTTGAACATAAATAAATTTGGTACAAAATTATCATTTTTATAATGAACTATATAACACACTATCAGACAACCGAGAACACGAAGCAATATTGTTACAAAATAATAAATGGTGGACTCTTTTATAAAATATAAAAGTTTGGGGCAATTTAAAAAAAATCTAATAGTGATATTTTGGCCAAAACCAGAGATGGTTTTGAAATTTTTGTCAAAATATAAGCAAAATCTATGGCTAAACATATATTTGTCAAATAAAACTCAAATTTATTTTGACAAAATCCATGGCCAAGATCCTTAAATATTTATGAAACTGTGTGTTGAAGTAGTTTCTTTTCCATGTAATTTTTCCAGGTTGGTTAATAAATTTGCTTATTTACCCAAATTGAAAATCAAAATTAAGAAATATTTCCGTTTGAAAAAAAGAAAAAGAAAAAGATAAGAAGAAATTGAAAAAGGAAGACGAGAAAGCGTAGGGGATTGTCTTAATATAGTTAACTATAATCTGGTAATATGCCTTAATCTGCCAGAGCAACAAACCGAGATCTTGACATAACAAACACAAAGCAAGAAAAAGATTTCAAAACCAAGAAATATTCCTTCATTCCTTTTCCCTATTGATCCACAAAACAGAAAAAACACGGGAGCAGAGATGTGGGAATCAATTTGCCTAACGGTAGCGGCGACGGCTGGAAACAATATCGGCAAGGTTCTTCAGAAGAAGGGCACTCTCATTCTCCCTCCTTTATCTTTCAAGCTCAAGGTAAACTTGCCCCTTATAAATTCTGGGTTTTGTTTATTTTTGGAGTTTGGATTCAATTCTTTCTTTTGTTTATTTGTTGAGAAAGTTGTTTTTCTTGCATTTCTTGGAAAGATTGATTCTTCTGAAGGATTTGGTTTATGGGTGACTGCTTATGTTATCATTCATTTATACTCTTATAATTATGTGTATTGAAATGTGGTTCAAATGTCTGCTGATGATTTTGTTATGATGTTTTCTGGGGACTCTTTTATTTATTTTTAAGTTTAAAGATCTGTGTAACTGCAAAAAATGTAAATAATCTAATACCAGAGGAGGCCTAATATATGTTTAAACATAACTATTGGATAATGGGATGTAAAGGATCCAGATTGTTGGGCGTGCGAACAAAGTACTACATATAAGGTTTAGGGATCTCTTAACGGTGTGAGGCCTTTTGTGGAAAACCGTGCGACTTGGCCCAAAGCGGACAATATCACACCTTGTTAAGTGTGTCTTTGGTCTACTTTAGCCCAACACAGATAAAAGATGAACCGACATATAGTATTCATGTCGCTGACCTCAACTAGTTTGGAATTGAAGCATAGCTTTTGGTGTTGTGGTGCTGGAATGTCGTTTATATGATCGCTATTTGTCACATGGGTTTTATGTTCTTATGTTTATGTGAAGTGATTTTCTATTGGATATTTCGAACACATTAACAAGCAATGAATTCAATCATCTAGCTAGCGTTCTTTTAATATGAAATTTCTTTTTCCCTAAGTGTGATTACATAGTGCTAGTAAACAACTGAGTGCAATGAGTTTTTTGGTAGTCTTTTTAAGTTGCTAAAGCTTTTGCCTAGTTTGTTGTCAAAAAGTAACACAAAACAGTACTTCCTTACACTTCTTTGAAGACATAAAAACTTAATTTCAGAAAACTACCACCTACTTGGCTTTTTGATGATGAATTGATTGGCATTGAGGAACTTCCTGACATAAGTTGGTCACGAGAAGTCTCGAATCTTGAATATCATTGAAAAGAAACTTTTAGCAATTTCAAAACTCACTCGAGGCTGACTTAAACCATTTAGCTAGGTGCAATACCTCATTGATCATTCGGTTTGTATTGAAGGGGTTGGCACTAAACAATTTATATAGTTAGCAAAGTAATATATTACTTCATGAATGAATATATCAGTGGTCATGAATATGGTGAAGAATATCTTTCTGGTTCATGATTTATGCAGCTATCATCTCTTTATCAATCAATAGCTTGTTTAGATTATAGTAGAAATCGTGAAGAAAAAGGGAAAGAAGATATTTGGAGAATGGATTGGTTGATTATTCCCTCAAGTATCCTGGAGTAAAATAATGTTTGCAAGTAATCCACAAATGGAAAGGAAAATAATTTCTATTCCTATTCACACAATCACAGTCTAAATACAACAACGACAACAAAAGACCCGGTGACATGAATTCTATATCTTTTCCATATTTGCAAAGGATTAGATACTTGCAGTATTTGCAATTTCCTAACAGTATTCTTAACAGGAATATTTTTTGTTTATAAGTTGAGCGGAAAGTTTCTGGTATCCAGATGTAGCCAATATCATTTTTAGAGTATTCTATTCGTTTTCCATTTCTTTTGGCGACACTGGCCATGCCTGATGCAAATTGAATCTAGAATGATACGTCAAAAAATTAGTTAATCAAATGTCTTTTATTGAATGATAATTATGAATACACAAAAGGAACATCTATAATTGAATGAATATTGAGTGCGAATAGCGGATATTGCAGTAACTGTAAATATTCATATGGTGGACTTTCTCTAGTATTGTGCAGGCATCATCTCTTTTTTGCCTTCTATGTTCTTTGTTAAATCATGTTGGCCTCCCAACAGCCATCCTGCTTACATTAAAATTTAAGAACTCGTACATTTCTTCTGTGAAACACGAGCAACTTGGAAAGCTTCATCATCTGCGTCTACAGGTGATAAAAGCTTATGCTTTCAACAAGGCATGGATCATTGGTTTACTTATGGATTTGTTTGGAGCAGTCTTGATGTTGCGAGCACTATCTCTAGCCCCAGTAAGTGCATTTCGAGCAAGCTTTCTCTTATGCATGTTGTGTGTATCGAACTTTAGAGATTGAAAGTCAATCTATTATCAGGGAAAACCCTAAATATAATGGTTCTATTATATATTGATAGCCATGCGAATCCTTCATACTTTCTGTTTGAATGCTGTACTCCAGGTATCGGTCATTCAACCAGTTTCTGGCTGTGGACTTGCTATACTTTCAGTCTTTTCCCATTTTTATCTAAAGGAGATCATGAATGTTATTGATTGGATAGGAATTACCCTGGCGGGCATTGGCACCATAGGTAATGTAAGTTCCTTAATGCTTTGCATTATTTGTTAAAAGAACTAATAAGGCTTTGGAAAACAAAGACGCACCTCATTTTCCTCTGAATTGCTAAGCAAGGTTTCACTGGATAACTGACCTTATGCGTACAGGGTGAAATATGCATCTATTTACAGTGACTACTTCGTAAACTAGTTATTGTTCCATGGGGAGGATGTAGTTGCAAGAGGATGGTACATCCACACACCGGGTTTAAAATATCAGATCCGTCAGGTTATTAGTTTGAGTGGGAGTGTTGGTTTTGTTATAGGATTACTATTACTCCGCTTTGTTTCTACTTATAAAAAAATATTTGGTATCTAAAATCTATTAGTGCTGTTAGTATTAAGATTCCGAAGGTTTGGTCGCTATTCTGATTGATCTACACCTTTTGTTCAAGTACCAATGCAGTAAATCTGTCTTATGTTTGGTTGACGTGTAATTTGACGTAGGAACCTCAGAGAAAAGCAAAGAGATTGAAATCTATTTACTGAAATGTTTCACTACGATAAGAATTTCTGAAAAAAGTTTACTTATCACTTCTCTCTTCTCTGTTCAGCTGTTGGTGCCGGAGGGGAGGAACAACAGACATCAGCTATCTCAATATTTCATCTACCATGGCTGGCATGTGCTGTTGCAATCTTGTTTGTAGGTATCTTATTCTATGCACAATACTAGCACACTTTAAGTTATTCACTTGAGAAGGTCTATTTTGGTGCTATATTATTTTGAGTATAGAGCAATTATGCTGAATTCTTTTTGTATATTGGTTGGTATATTAATTATTTTAGAGAAAACGCTTCTGTCCGACTTATAGTACTAATCCTATCAACGCTTTTGTTTTTCTCCCTTAACCAAGAAAACTTGCACTAAGTTGGCACCTATAAAAAAGGTCGAATAGATGAGAAAGGGAGGAAGAATCATTGATAACATTTTGCAGCGGTTCCTTTCATGAAACTTTTTGTCATGAAAAGCTTGTTTAGTCAAGTCTCCACACATCAAATGTCAGGCTCCATGTGATTGCTACAAAAGCAAAAGTGATTGATTTATTTGATGAAGTTGAACATCTTCAAGCATTCCATGACACCACAATCACTACTTCCTTCCTGCAT
Source organism: Nicotiana undulata (assembly GCA_005239495.1). NCBI lineage: Eukaryota > Viridiplantae > Streptophyta > Magnoliopsida > Solanales > Solanaceae > Nicotiana > Nicotiana undulata. Next base: position 45,437 of record ML255064.1, read on the forward strand.
CCACCTTTTGTCCTACTACTTTTTTTGTTCATGTCAACACTTTTACTTCTAGGTTGTTATTGCATCCCTATATGTTTGAAAAGGCCAACGCTTTGTAACTATTAACTCTGGAGGATAATTTTTTCCTCTCATCTTCTTCCTTGTTAGCTTTGTCTCTTTTCATGTAAAACTGTTTTTACCCTTCAACCAAAAGTGGTGGCTTAGATCTCATCATATTTTACTTGGAAATAGAAGAATGTCAGAAAGTCACTTAAGTCCTTATGTAACCATCTGCAGAATATCTCAAACATAAATTTAGTTGCCTTAAACGGCTAACAACTAAAGATTAAGTTATTTAATGATAACAATATAAATGGATAAATTTAGTAATTCTCCTTTTTATTTTAGATGTGATAGGCACGTGGTACAGTTGATCCAAGTAGTAATGTCCGCTAGTGTTTTATGTGACTGAAATAGATGTTCATATACATCTACTTAGTTTTGGTATTTAATAATCTCATGCAGCATGATAATTCATGTCCATCACATAAATGTCAAACATATTTAGCCTCGCAAATAACCAACATGAAATGCAGTAGCTTTACATTTATACTTGATAAAAAAATAGCTTTACATTTATAAGTAATTTCACGTCAATTCTTTTTCTTATTGCTTTCCCAGCCATATTCCTGTTTTAGGGACATATGTTACCTACAATTTTGTAAGCAATACAAGAAATACTTTGATGTCAATTTCCTGGATAACTTATCCTAAATGAAAATTTTTGTATTTGAGAAGAGAGGAGATATTATCTATCTAAATGCAGTGAAGAAGACTGTGGTGCTGTCTGTTAACGCTCTTGTCGGACACCCCTGCTCCCGACCAACTGTTACGGGTGCTTTGCTCTAATAGATTTAGAAGAAAACAATTAGCTTGGTTTGCCTTGCCCACTGGAATGATAAATACCTTTTCTTTGCTCGAGTAAAATATTCATTATACTGCTCATGTACAAGATTCTTACTGCTTGGCTTTTACAATGCTATATGATTGATTTGTTCTGAGCTCTATCATCCAGTAAGTTGGTAAATTCATTTTCTCATTTCACATTTTGTTTTTGTGTGCATTTCTTTGGAGTTATACTGATCTTTTTATGAATTCTCCGCATATGGTTTTGAGCTTTTAGGCTGAAGACGTACCGAATGCTTTTGTACTTTCTGAATTCCGAGATCTTATACTCTTCGATGTATATAGGTTCTCCTTAATGGATGGCTTCGCATTTATAGACGCCAGCGAAGAGAGCAAGAGTTGGTACGAATTTTCCACTTAGCTCTTACATATAATGCTTCTGGACATGCCTGATGCTGTATGCGAATTTTCCCCATTGCAGATGCAATATGAAGTAATCGAGGAAATTATATATGGACTGGAATCTGGCATTTTGTTTGGGTAACTACTACAGGGTTCTCAAAGTTTTACTTATCTTTTGCTTGTCTTACATTGACCTACATTACTGCAGCAGGCCATAAAATGCATAATCCTCATACACCAGATTGCCCTTTAAAGACAGAATTCTCAACAGCTCCTTTTGTTGCTTTTGTACTTTTGTTTTAAGCTTGCTTTGCTATTAACAACTATTGCAATCATGTTAATAGACTTAAGACTTGTATGCTTGGTTACTTTGAGATAATTCCATTTTATCTTGATATAGTAATGCTTGCCAAAGTCATCTTTTTCTTATGTCAAGTGTTGGTAAGTTATTTAGATGTGGATAATGACTCAATAATATGGTTACAGGATTTCAGCCGTGATATCAAAGATGGGATTTTTATTCTTGGAGCAGGGATTTTCCAAGTTATTGGTGCCCATTTGCATTTCAATAAGCATTTGCTGTAGTGCTTCTGGTTTTGTTTGCCAGGTACTTCTTGTGATTAACATTATTTATATCTGCTATTACCACTTACAAATAATACTGATATCACGAATCCAAGCCAAGTAATCATGAACCAGTGCTTTCTTCTCTTGTCTGGTTTTGGTCTAAGTTGCTTGGACTCTTCACTTTCGGTGTTGCACCGTGTCGACATGACATGGGTGTGGGGGTACATACCGGAGCTGGTCAACTGATTTTAGGTACTTTGACAAAATCAAGGAGAAATTCTGGACAGATATAACGATTTTTGAAAAGTTAGGGTGATATTGAAGAAAATTGAGTACTTGTATAAAAATATTTCTCTGTCAGTCCTTTTCCTTTTATCTTATTCTCCTCTTCATCAATATTTTCTTAATTTAGACATACTTTTATGACTTTATTCTTAAATATTTGAAATTTTTTTAGTCGAATCCCCGCATTTGTTTCCGTACCTGGATCCTTACCCCCGTATCATAAAATTCAGAACATGAAGGATCCAACCTCTACATCCGCACCCGTATTGTCCGAGCAAATTAGGTCTTGGTCAACATTATATTAACTAGCAAAGATAGATGAGGCCACGAAACGACCATAATCTATCATTTCTTTGCCTTAAGAAAAAACTATTTATACCCTCTGCCTTACTTATGAACAGCTTTTATGCTTCTATTCTTCCAACAGACACGTGGCTTGAAGCATGGAAGGGCAATTGTAGTGTCTACATGTGCGGCTGTTGCATCAATTGTAACTGGTGTACTTGCTGGTATGCTTGCTTTGGGTGAACGGTTGCCTTCAGCACCAACATCTCGTCTCTGGCTTTTGCTTGGATGGTACATATGACATATTTCGTTTCTTTGCTTTTCCCATCTGTTTTGCTTGTCAAGCTTCTTTAGTACGTTTACAAGAGAGGCAAGCCCTCTATGTCTTTCACCTCCTCTTCCATGAGAAATGTTCTTTTAACTGGACTTCTTAGTCAGTTAAATACGAGGACTCTTATTTATTGTTGAACTTGCTTGTGCATCTTTATGACAGCCTTTTCTTGATACTGGAATGACATGTTGGTTTCAAAAACTCTGTGATCCCATCTTTCTGATGCTACATATTAGTCCATCCATTTCAAATCTGAATGTCTTGTTTCACCTTAAATAGTTATTAGGATGTTAGTTTCAGAGAAAAAAAAATGCATTTTCTTGTGGTCCAGGACATGTGAACCTAATATTGCTGTTTAAATCTTTTAAGAATTAAGTAGAAGAATATTCACACTTGAAATAGTGCATCCGGGTCAGTAGTATCTTTTTTTTTTTTGGGTGCAAAAGTATAACTGGATTTATTATTAAAGCGTAGTAGTACAAGCAGTTTGAGGGAGCATATGCATCATTCTAAGGGCGACATCTTGATGGGTCGTATCAAAAAGGGGCGTTCAGGGAGAAACTACTACTACTAGGGCCTGTATTAGGATCAGTACATTAATTACACAAAATGTGATTTTAAGTTGTTTCTCTGAGAAACTGTACATTGTTCTATTGGTATGCATGGTCCATAATGGAAAGCTGGGGTTATTGGTTCGTGATTTTACTCTACTTAGCACATTATCGTAAGTACAATTTGATTCTTAGCTGTCAGTAGATGTTTACAAGCAAGTACACAGCAGTTCACCATGTCAAATTTAGAATGTTTCAACTTTTGTGGTTTAACTTAAAATATGGCTGTGATATATATGCCTTCGTCATCTTCCTGGATTTCTGCATTTATGAGTGGACTGGAGGTCTTTCTGCTATTCATAAATGGACATTCTTGTGCAATTGATGAAATTTCATTTACTTATCAATAAAACAAAAAAACTGTACACTTTGAGATTTTTCTGTACAGGATGTGCATCATTCTTGGTGTGATTCTGCTGGTAGCTTCAACACGGCTGATGCGAAGCCTTCCACGGTCTTGGAGACGTGTTCTAAGAAGTGGGGTTGACAAAAACTTGGGACTAAGGCAATCCGTGCAAAGCCGGAGTAGAGATACTAGTCCCAGCGCTGTTATCCAGGCATCAACTTTACATCATTTGATAGCAACTCCATCGAAAGCAAAGGCTTGACTTGTCTCGTTGAGGAAAAAAAGATAACGCAAAAGTTGGACTTTGCTAATGGTTCTTGTAAATGTGACTCGAGAGCTGCTGTTCGTCAACAGTCAACACATTGTATCTGGTGTTTGAGGATGATGATTCATTCCATTTATACATGAGAGTCTAGCACATTCTACAATGACAATCTAACTATTTTTCTTTAGACTTGTCCGGTGACCTCGTGATGAATGTTATTTTGTAACTAATTGATATGGTTGTCTCTGTTTTACTATGACAAATATGCCTTTGTAGGCCAATGTGCTGTTATCATTCAATCCATATATTTGATTTGTAAACGGTACATCCAATATTTTTTTCTCTTTTGTTTTTGGCCAGTGGCCACCAGGTGGTTAGTATGAGAGATCTAACTTACAATCACGGCGTATATAGACTTCTACAAGATCAATGCAATTCAATCTGTTTTAGAAGGTTAGTCATTTTAACGAGTTATTAACTTTACTTATATTTTTACTTATATTTTGAGTCACCTGATTGTTAATAGAATAAAGACTATCCATTCATTTGAGTTAAACACTAGTATATAAATAAATAAACTAAATACACTACAAAAGGCGATGCTGCGATGGAAAAAAAAAAGGAACTAGGAGTGTCATGTACTCAAACAGAAAAAAGAGAAAAGAAATAAGTTACTCCCTAAACTTGCACTAAAAAGTCATTTACACACTGATACTTAACGGACGACCTCTTACTCCCCTATACTTGTTTGATGTGGAACTAATATTACCCTAAAAGCTCACATAGCAAAATAATAAACATAAAAATAAATAAATAAGAAGAAAAAATAGGCGTGTAGAAGTCCAAATTAAAGCCTAGATACTTACCTCAAACAAGCCTAATCAATTTCTATAATCAGACTTTCTCTTCTCTCTCATGAAAAAAACTAAACTTGACGTCTAAACCTAGTTTGAATGCTGCCATGGCCGTTTCGGCTGGTCAGCCTCCTCAATCCATTGTCCCAACTAATATAACCACAAGCAACAATTCCCAGCCCTTAGATTACAACAACATATTAAAACCTGCCGTCCAAAACAATCCCATGCAGTCGTACCCTACTTCAAAACTTATTGTCGAGCCTATACAGTTACGACGAGCCACTATTTTAAATGGAGAACCTTTCGTCAAATTCACAGAGGCTGAGGTTGATCGCATGAACATAATTGAAGGCTTATAATATGTAGTTGTTGGAAAGCTGTCGTATGGCTGGCCAGAACTCCAGGGATTACGTAGAATTATCCCAAGTCAATGTGGAATCAAAGGGGAATGTAGATTGGTTTCCTTCGAGATCGACATGTCTTGATAAGATTGACGTTATGGGAAGATTTCATTAACTTTACGTCGGAAAATGCTTATTATGTCAAAGAGAAGGATGGTTATGAATATCAGTTGCGACCACTAATTTACGATGCAAAATTCAAGGCCGGGGAAGAAACACCAATGGCTATGGCATGGATTTCCTTCCAAGATTTCTACCTACATCTTTTTGTAAAGGAATGCTTGTTTTCATTAGCCTCATATGTGGGTAAGCAGTTGCATCTTGACATGGCTACAATTAACAAAACTAGGCCTAGTTATGCGAGAGTTAAGGTCCTACTTGACTTGTTAGCAGATTTACCTAAGAAGGTTCGTATGGATATCGAGAATGAGGCTACAGGGGAGATAAGGACTGAATGGGTGAAGATCAATTATGATTTTTTCCCCATGTATTGTAAGCCATGCAAAATACAAGGTCATGACCAGTTTGAATGTTGGCGACTTCATCCAGAGTTAATGGAGTCTGATGAAAGAGTGAAACAACTAGTTACTGGTAATGCTGGAAAACAAGAACAAAATAAGGGTCCTTTAATGATCCTTTCAAGTGGAAAATTTGTTGATAATGTTGGTGAACAATGGAACGAAGTGCGAGATAATCGTGTCAAGAAAACTGTTCAACAGGAAGAAGCACAAGGCAACAGTGGAAAAGAAATTGGTCCCGTTGATGGTGTTTAAAGGACTAATAAATTTGCTGCTTTCATGGAGGATGCAGATGATGATGAAGAGAACAATAAGCTAGCTTTGGTGGAGCAAAATCAGGTCAATTGCAGCCCTAAACCTACTCCTACTGAAACTGGGAGAACCATGAATCTAGCTGCATCATGTTATAATCCTTCTTCACCTGGGATTGTAGCTCGTAAGGATATTGGCAAAGAACGATTAAACCAGAAGGATAAGGAGAAAGAACAATGAATGTAAAAGGAATCCATAACACAATGGGTCAATAGAGCCTTTGGAGGCAACAATGTTATTGCTAATCGTTTATGCCAACAGAGCCCTTCACAAATGTTGAACACTCAAGAAGATACTGTCAATCCAAAGACTAGCTAGAATGATGTCTCAAAGGGAATTGATGCTAGTGTGACTAATGAACAAGGAGGAGCATATGTGAAAAAAATTGATATGACTGATTAGTCGAACAAGGAAAAGAATTTTCCTACAAGAAGTCCACTGATGGGGAGATTATGGAGTCAACAGGTAGATGATGATTCATAAGAAGAAGGAGAATTACAATCGAATGATGAACTAGACAAGGAGGTAGTTGATGGACAGATTGATGATAAGGAGTCTGAAGATGGAGTTCATTACTTAGAGGAAGATGAGGAAGATCATGAACTGATGCGAGTAGATGTTGATGGAGATAAGCAGGAGGAAGCTGGTATGTTGCCCAGACCCGATCTGATGCCTAAACCTCCTGATATCCAAACTTTGTATCCTAAACTATCTATTATTGATGTAAGCTCAATTATAACGACCAAATCCTCACCCCAGAAAATCCTAATCATAATCCTAACACTAAACCCAATCCTATCACTAGCATCCAAAGCAAAGAATTACAGGAAAATAATGAACTACAGTCATTTTCCAAGATGCAGAATGTGACCAAGGAATCTACTAGCAAGGCAGTAGTTCCTAAACCTGTTAAAACTCTGCTAACCAAACAATCTCCAGCAGTAAGTAAATGATGAAGAGAATGGAGAAGGAAAATGAAGTGACATGGATGAGGAATCCACATATCAGATTTTCAAGAATGTTGCTTTACATGGTGACTTATCTCCTAGGAATATTGATAGAGCAAAATCTGCAGGCAGACGTAGGAAAAAGCAGCAAAAAGAAACTTCTAATGTTCCTGTCCCTGGTACATGAGTTTAAACTCTCCAAATCTACCAATTAATGATGAATGCACTAATTTGGAACATTAGATTAGTTAATACACTGAAGCCTTTGAAAGGATAATTACAATGCATAGAGAACAACACTTCATATTGTGGGTTTAATGGAGCCAATGCAGCAATCTAGAAAATTGGAGAGATACAAAAGAAAGATAGGATTTTCTCAGGCTTTTGTAAATATGTCTAACAAGATCTGGGCATTTGTGGATGGAGATTATGAAGTCACAATAATATTTGATACGGAACAACATATGACCTTAAGGCTGGTGGATTCTAATTCTCAACAGGAGATAATGTTTACATTAATTTATGCCAAGTGCGATGTTATTTAGAAGATTGAACCGTGGGACCCATTATATGTTTTGGCTTCTGATATGGCAACCCCATGGATAGTTGAGGGTGATTTCAATGTGATTTGGGATGAGGAGGAGAAGTTTGGAGGCCTACCAGTACATCTCAATAAGATAGATAATTTTAGGCACTGTGTAACTACATGTAACTTGCATGATGTTTGTTTTAAAGGTAGTATCTTCACTTGGTAGAATGGAACGGATGAAGAAGATTGCATTTTAAGAGGGGATAGAGTTTTAGCAAACATGGAGTTTCAAAAAATGTTCCCATGTGTGGAGATTACTCATTTGCCCAAAATAGGATCGAATCACAGTCCCTTACTAATCACGTGTGTCCACATTTTCTACATGTGAAAAAGCAATTTCGATTCCTTAAGTTTTGGGCAGAACATGATACCTTTCAAGAATGTTGTGAAGGAAAGCTGGACGATAGACTTCAGTAGTAATCCATTCATAATGTTCAATCACAAATTGAAGAATTTGAAGGGAGCATTATCAGTATGGAGCAAGGCTACGTATGTGGATATCTTCCAAAAAATTGCTAGCTTGGAAAATGTGGTGCTTGTTCACGAAGCACAGTTTCAAATCAATCCAACAAAGCTTAATAGAGAAAGGCTTAACAAAGTTCAGGCTGAACTTATAGGAGTTTTGTCTATCGAGGAAATTTTTTGGGAACAAAAGTCTGACATGTCATGGTTTAAGGATGGAGATCACAACACTAAAATCTTTCATGCACAAGTGAATCGTAGGATAAAAAAGATTGCAAATTAAAGAGAATTCAGAATAGTGAAGCAGTCAATTTTTTCCAGAATCAATTCCATGAGGATGTCATTCCTACTGCTTTTGGGATCATTGATCGTAATCCTAACATGGTAACCTTTGATCAGAATCAAGAACTGGTGAAACAACCTATGAAAGATGACATCAAGAGAGCTGCCTTTGGTTTAAATGGGGATAGTGCCGGTGGACCAAATAGATTAAGTAGGAAATTTTTCCATAGATGTTGGAGCATAATATGGGATGGTGTATTTAACATGGTGAGGCAGTACTTTAATGGTCATGAACTACCAAGATTTATCACTCACATAAATCTGGTCATATTGCCTAAGAAGACGGAAGTTGCTACTTTTTCTGATATGCGACCTATTAGTTTGAGCAATTTCGTTAACAAAGTATTTTCAAGAGTTATTCATGAAAGGCTTGCACCTTTATTGCCTTATCTCATCTCAGATGATCAAGCAGGCTTAATGCCGCCTGCTGTAGAACCACCTGCATCCATTAAAGATGCAGCGCCCCCGACAAAAGGGACGTTAGTACATATGAAATAGTACTAGTATGTAAGACTAAACATCCTCTCAAAAGAACGAGTAACAATGCAAGGAAAAACAATCATAGGAACAATGGAAGCCTTAAGCAATACCAAAGCATCAAGTTAGGAGCACGATAAGTTTTCAAGTTAATTTCAATATTTTAGGCTGGGAGATCTTTAGTACCGATATACCACCGTGACTTTAGTACGGAGTCCGATCACGGACCGATCGGCTAGAATGTCTCACTCAGAGACATCATACCACAATCACCACCATGTGTGCGGTATGGCATCCGATCTCGGCCCGATCGGCTAGGCCAACTCACCATAATGTCGTGTGGATTGACATCACCCTCCCCTAGCAATCATCTCATCCCAATGAAGGGGAATAATCTCAACACATCAGTCTTATCTAATTTAAGGGACCTCAACACATCAATACGAGGATTTACCCCTCAATCACTCCTACACCGGCACGTGTAGTTTCGGGGATAGGTTATTTCAACCGACCCTTCCTCGATGACTAATGATACTCCCAAAATGTTTCTTATATATATATATATATCTATATGATTTTCATCTCATTTCATAATCTTTCACATGTCTTTTTCATTTCATTGGCACTAGTGGCCACAAATGTAATATCATTCTTGGCACGTCAGTCGTATTTCATGTTTCATATTCACCCCTTTCACTTTCAAGCAGCATCATAGATGATCAACAATAAGGTATTTCTAATCAAGACTTTAGGTACACATATGAGCAATTAAGAGTCTTAAGCACATTGAGTTTTCTCACACAATATGGCATCATAACTTTTATTTAAAACACGACTCAAAGCCATAACATTTTAATACACATATCATACTTGAACACATTTCCGGAGGATAACATAATGTGATAGGAGCATTTGGAACACATTTTGAACACATAACCTTCGACACAAAGCTTATTCGGAATAGTCAAATTTATAAGGAGTAACTCGGAACATGAAAAATAAGAACTTGGCCTATCGTACTTAAAACTTACGAGAACATTGTGGGATTCAATCTAAGAGAGAAGTTTAGCCAACATACCTTGCTTGAGATTTCCTTAAATTACTACACTGTTCCAAAAATCCTAGCAACTTCAATCAATTTAGAGACATAACAAAATTGAACCATAATTAGGAAGATATTCGAGGGTTTAGCTCATTTAAGCATTTTATCAAACACTAGGTGTACATTATGATTTCAAGGTTCTTCTATGGTGGATTCCTTCATCGCACAACCCAATGTTTACCCATTTGAGCTCGACAACCTTCCACAAACCTTGTTGGTACATGCATTCATAAATAACACTCATCATACTTAAGAATCACACTCCTCATTACCCATCTTCTACCCCAAACTCAAAATTGAAGACTAGGTATGGAACCTTACCTCTTTAGAAGACAACTAGAAAGTTTTCCTTGTTGAATTTCACGGCTAGGGCAAGGATTTCATGTGAGGAGATTTGGGTTCCCATCCTCCTCTCTCCAGCTCCCTTCCCTTCTCTCTAAACACCAAATTTTGCCTTCTAAACGAGCCCCAATGGCTTTTAATCAAAATTGGGCCGGATTATAAAATCAGAAAATGGACCCTCCGAACTCAACTCCGCGATTGCAGAATGCACCGCATATCAAGTCTACGGTGCAAAAAGGACCGCAAAATAGTCCAAAAACTGGGTTGGCTTTGCCTAGTCTACGACCTAGTCTGCGGCCCACATACTAGTTATGTGGCCGCAGAATGGACAATAGAATCACCCAACGAAATTCTTCGTGCTAACTCTGCGATAGAAATGCGGCCCGCAAAACGATTGTACGGTTGCATATTTGACCCCAAAATGTCCTTCAAAATTTTGCTCAAGTTTTGTTGCACTCTGCAGCCGATCTGCGGTGCGCGAAGAGGTTCTGCGATCGCATAGTGGACCGCAGATACACCATGTTCTGCAAAAAAATTTCATCAACTCCCCGACGTACTGTACAACCCAAAAAGTCTGTAATGCGGCTCGCTTTTCTACAATCCTCAAACACATTAGCCTACCTCAGTACTACGAAAGCCCCGGGTTCTAGTAAAGTTTTACGGGGCCTTACATGAATATTAGATATACATACATACATACATACATACATACATACATACAGACATATATATGTATATATGTGTGTGTGTCGGTTTGGTTCGGATATTTTTACTCAATATCAAACCTAGTCGGGTTTATAAATTGGTTTGATTTGACTTTTCGATTTGGTGTAATTTTTCGGTTCAACTTAAGCACCCCTAAAAATAATAAGAAAATAGCAAATGGGGAGAAATGAGTTTCTTGATTTTTCAGGTGGGTGGGGGTTCAGCAGTGCTTCAGAAGATATGAAAGGCACTGGTACGAAGATGGAGGACTAATGGGGGTGGGACAGAAACTTGTTTTTTCTTTTCCTTTTTGGTCTTTAATTCTTTTTTCTTCAGCAAAATTCACTAGGCAAGGTGCCTAGGGCTAGTTTTTATATATATCTCAAAAATAAAAACAAACCAAAATGTCATGTGGTACTACAAGATGAAAGTAGTAAAATATGACGAATACATCGCCCTTATTATCAATGTTGAGAGAGGTACTCAACAATGATATTACAAAATGCAATGTAATAAAGAAACTAAATGGGATAAAAACCAGCCATTTTGCTTTGTGTATGAATATCACATGGTCATCCACATATTGCATAACATTCCATATCGTAAGCTCTACTGCCTTGGCAATTCTTGGATGACTTGGTCGATAAAGTGACGGGGCAGCCTTCTCTTGAAATTCCATTATTGTGTGTCCCGTATGTATAGCCTCAATTTAAAGCTACTAGTGAGCATATTAGGGACAAGGATAGGGTGTATGATGTGAAAATCAAACCTTTAATACTTGAAGGTCTCTGTAGCAATGTTATCCGTTGTGTCCATATTATCACCCGTATTTCTATGCGTGTGCCTACCCTCAAGTCCGTTCCAATGGAGTGAGTACAACGTACTAACACCACCAGCTGAAAGTTTCTCAAAGAATCGGGCATAGTTACAGTAGTTTATCCTACAATATTAGAAGAATTAGTAAATCACACTCATTCCTCTTTGCTTCAAATGTCCAACAATTGTGCACGAGAATGGCCATGTACTGATTGGTGGAGATCATGTGGACTCCAACCTTCATCTATCGAAACATTTGTTTGGTGCCATTCCTAGGATATAGGGTGAGTGAAATGCGTTGGGGTTTTACTCCACAATGCAACCATTGATCCCATTTTTGAATTCCAAAAGCACAAGTCACCCATAAATGACATGATTGTCGGAATTAAACTCCTGCACATTCTTGTGTTATAACTCTAGTATTGTGAGTCCTTTTCTTGTAAATTCATGATGAAATTACTAGTGTTCGGATGGAGGATTGAAGCACTAGGGTGCTAGATGTCACAAGCCATCTTTCGATGACTGTTAGTCGACCCTATTATACTGGAGTTCCTCCTTATTTCCATGCTTATGCCTACTACTAGTACTCCTTCAAGGGAATGAGCATTGGGTGCTAACACCACCAAATGAATTTGTATTAAGTAGTAAGGCATTGATACAGTACCATTTCCTACCAAAAAAAACAGAGTTAGTGAAAAGCAGAATCATCACCTTCTTCTCTGTACAGATTTGAGGATGGTGATCATGGTTGTTCCCCTTCTTCTTATACTCATATCTTCCATCCCTCCTAATTCTCTGCAACCTTCACTCTCAAATAAGGACATTGTAATTTATTATCATTCACAAATCTTCAACCTTGTACCTCTAATTGTGTGAAATAGTGAACCTCAAATCCACCTCTATCTAGAGCATAGTTGGCTAAGTAATCAGCTAGTCTATTACCCTCTCTCGTAATATGTGATATCTTATGCTGCATATCCCCATAATGTCTTCGATCTCCTCTACTTGTGTTGCAATTATCCTGGGTACAACCCAAATTCCCTCCACCACATTCTTCAACATCATGGAATCAGTTTAGAGTATAACGTGTGTGTAACCATGTTGCACACAGTACTTCAATGCTTCTAGCATAGCCACAGCTTCGGCTTCAGTGTTTGTCCCTCCATGGATCTCCTTTCCTTGTGCATGCAGAGTATCACCATATTCATCTCTCAACCCAAAACCAAAAGAACTCTTTCCCGGATTTCCCTTTGATGCCCCATCAGTATTCACCTTCACCCAACCTTGTTCAGGTAATTCCCACAAGACCTTAGTCACTTTCAACTTTGGCATGTAATGCTCCATTATATGTAGCAAATCTGGCCATTTATGAGGAACATCTTGTAAACTTGGTTTCCTTAGTCTTATCAGATCTTGTAGTGTAGATAAGATCTGGTAAATCACCCTACTTACTGTAACTGCCTCCCCATGCTTATAGTTATTCCTTCTTTTCTAGACAGTTTAATCGAAGATAAAGACTAGATTATAGGCTTTAATCTAGATACCACTTGAGGTGCCCAACATTTTAAAATTGTCTGCTGCATCGACAAAGCTTCCATATTAATGCTTGCATTTGATAGAAAGTACTGCCACACTGTCTAAGCTGCATATGATCTAAATAGTACATGTGACATTGTTTCCTTTAATGGATTATTACAACACCCACATTTGGATGACATGGAATATCTCATTCTTCTAAAATAGTCATCAAAAGATAACGTGCCTTTCCAAACCTTCCACATGAAGAAAGCTATCTTAAAAGGCAAACCTCTCACTCATATGTTTTTGTAAGCGACATTAGAATCTCTTCTCCTTTTAATATAGTCCCAGGTAGTTTTAACGGTGAAATTGCCCCTAGTATCCAGCGTCTAGTATGGCCAATCCAATTCATTATGTAATACAGAAAGTTTGATGTTCTCAATTACATGAAGTGCTAGCTCTTGAGGAAGAATATCCAGTATCCTACCTTCATCCCACGAGCCCATCTACTATCACATCATATACGTTGTGGACAAATTCATCATAGTAGAAGTCTGGAGGAGTAACAAAGCACAATGATCCCAAGCCTGTCCAGTTATCAAACCAAAAAAGTGAAGATCACATCCTTGGTTGCCATATTATTTTGTGTTCAACCACATCCCTACATTCAAGCATCTTTCTCCTCACATAAGATCCATTTCTCCACGGAACCACCAACACATTCAATTTTTTGCAATATTTTTGCCTCATGAATGCGCTTCACAAAGTAGGATTTGTTCTAAAGTTCCACCATAATTTACAAAATAAGGCTTTAGGCACGTCATGTAACGATCTAAATCCAACCCCCCTTCTTTTTGTGGTAAGCACAATGTATCCCATGATGCCCAATATTTGGCTCTTCCTCATACTGAATTACTCTAGAATAAACGAGCAAGTAATTTATGAAGTTTATTAATAACATAGGCTGGAGGATTCATAGCTGACAACAAATGTATTGGCATGCGCTGAAGAACATGTGTAATCAATACATCCCTAACACCAATCGATAGAAGTTTACCTTTTCATGATTGAAGCTTGTCAAGCACTTTGTTAATAAGCCCCTGATAGTAGCCAATTTTCCTTCTAGCATAAACGATTGGACAGCCCAGGTAGGTGAAAGGAAATTCTTGCTTACCAATTCCAGTCACTATTTGCACCTTGTTCAAAACCTCCAAACTTGTTGAATGATGCATATAGATTACTTATTTTGCTTTGTTAATTAATTGTCTAGAAGCTACCTCATAGGCACTCAACACCTCCATGGTAGTTATAATGAAGTAGCATCAGACAATTAGAAGATGATAGTATCATCAGCATACGCTAGATGATTAACCTTAGGAATCCACTTTGGCAAGCCAAATCCACAAAAGTATAAGTTTGGATGAAGAGCATTCAAACCTCTAGACATAGCTTCAGCAGCTAAAATGAATAATGTAGGTGACAAGGGGTCCCCTTGCTTAACTCTTCTGGTGTACTTGAAAAATCCATACGGCTGGCCATTAATTAAAATGAAATACCAGTTGTTAGACACAATGCCAAACACTACACCAATCAGTGATAGCGGTACACCCTCTTCCCAGCTGACTTGGCAAGCCCCACTTCATTTCGGGTTCGTGTATCTTTCTTCCTCGTATATTATATTTTGAGGTATAGTCGGGGCCTTGTTACTGACACTATCTTACCACTCTTTTGTATCTGTTAGATGCTTCGTAGACATTGTACGGGTAGTATATTGGAGTTGGGAAAGTCAAACTAGAATGTTTTATTTGTATCACATATTTCCACTTCTAAACTATAATGTGTAATGTAATATTTTGGAGACTTATAAATGAAGTAACTAATGGTAATTAAATAATGTGGTTTACGTGATCTTCATATTTTCTAATTAATGGGAATGCACCTTCACATTATTCATGTGTAAGTTCGGTAGAAAGCGGCTAGCATGCTTGCTTGATGGGGTCATCTCGGTTGAGCACCGGTCGCGCCCCCAAGGCCGGGGCGTGACATTTTATATATAATTTTAAGAATTTATATTGAATTTTCCTTAAATAATATAGAAATATATGGGATCCTCTCATGGGATATAATATTTAACAGAACTATGAAGTGCATTCGTTTTTATATTTTTAAAATAATTGGTTGTACCATTTTCTTATCAAGTGTTATTGAAATGAGTCAATCATCTATGTCTGAACCAATCTAAGCGGATATAATTGGTTTGATTTAGTTTTGATAAATAACAAACCAATCTGGTCCATGTACACTCTTGATTTTTCTTACACACTTGATAATCAAGAAACCCATTATCTTCTTCACCACTGAAGAGGTGAGATGTCGAGCGTATGACATTGCGGTAATTGACCATAGGGATTAACTTTACGATGTCACAATAAGCTTCTTGTTGAAAGATTCATACTTTTTAAAAATTATTTTTTCTTTGTTAAGAAATTTAGCTCAAAGTAATAATATAAAACAATAAAATAGACAAAAATATAGAGAGTAAAAGATGAGAGCTTTTTATTTCTTTCAAGTGTCTCAAGTATGTACAATATCACTTCATCCTTTATTTATAGTATTACATAGAGGTATACAAAAGAATGTCGACATTAAACATTTTAGATCATGGAGGAAGATCATGGGGAGGTTATGCAGGTGTGAGAGTTACAATCATAACTCTATAAGTATTGGAGTAGTGGGAGTTATGGAGATAACGGAGAAGAGTAGTGGGTATTACTCTTATATGAGTTATGGACATCCACCAATAGATAATTATTTATAACTCTTCCCCTTGGATGTCCATGGATAATGTGCCTCGTTAAAACCTTACTAGGAAAAAATCCCGTGGGAAAAAATTCTAGTAAAGAAAAAAGAGTACACATATCTTGTAATATGCATTACTTGCTGCCTCGTTAGAAATCTTGCCAGGAAAACCCAGTGGGATAAAACCTTAGCCAAGGAAAAAAGAGTACAATGCGTATTTGTCTCCCCCCTAATGAAAACATCACTTTATTTTCCAGAGACGACGAATTCCAAGCTTGTATAACAACTTCTATAATGTTGAGATAGTCAATGCCTTAACGAATTATTCCGCCAAATTAACACTTGAACAAATTTATTGAATATTTGATATATTCTATCTCCTTTAATATATCCTTCTTTCAATTGAGATAAGCAAACATTAGTGTACTCACTATTATTGGAATCTTCTCTTCAATGAAAGGTCACACATTTTGTGAAATGATAATATGGCAATTCTCACATACAAATAAATTGTTTGAAGAACGAACTTCAGAAAATGCCTGCATTTGCATAAACAACAAAACCTTGACAGTACTTGTTAGAATAAACAAATCTATATCAATGATCCCTTTTGCAATATAATAATAATAATAGTATTCAAGTATCTTCATATAGGAATAAAATTATATCTCACTAGCATATTGTTATACTCATGGTTCTAGCGAGATATATAGTGCACCAATTGCGATAGACACAAAAATAAATCATGTACGCCCTGATTGCTCTAATCCACATAAAGAATTGTTGAAGATTTATTTAATAAATTTCTTGAGAACCTTAATATGCTTCAGAACAGTTTGAATCCTTCAATATTTTTATATATGCATATCAAATTTACCAGGTATTGCCAGACTAAAATCTGAAAGGAACTGTATCCACCAAAATGAAATA
This sequence comes from Nicotiana undulata, assembly GCA_005239495.1. Lineage (NCBI taxonomy): Eukaryota > Viridiplantae > Streptophyta > Magnoliopsida > Solanales > Solanaceae > Nicotiana > Nicotiana undulata. Next base: position 62,531 of record ML255064.1, read on the forward strand.
TGTTTCTATATAATCAATGGTATGACATTTACGTAAAATCTTGTGTCACCCCATTGTTTTATACTTTCAGGTGTTGGGACTATCAATCCAAAACTTCACGTTTTCCAAGTGAAGTTAATATTGATTGCGTATTTTCATTGACCAATCATTTATCTGTCCAAATTCCATGAAAGATTTGAGCTCAAGATCCTCGTCAATATTAAAAATATGGAGCACTGCATTATATCAACAATATCATCGATGATCATTTTACATCAGTTCCATCATCACACAATAAAGACATAACTTATCAAGACTCATTATTTTCAGGTACCCGAGCCTCTTCCATGAGGTCTTATAAAGTTTTATGTCATGGTTCTCTTACAGAGAACTTGCTTCCTTATTATGACCATCTTTATCATTTGTTCATCTCCTTCTCCAAGGAGTTTTATTTTTAGAACCGATTATTCTATTACGCTTCATGCGTTCCATAGACTATGTCTATGTCCATCATAGACTTTATTCTATTTTGAGCATTAGCAGCTTGAATATAACATTTAGCTTTGGGTCAGCAAATACGCCTGGCAATATTTTACAAATGAATTATCACTTGAACTTCAAGTTCACATTTTTCTTGTACGAGAGTTTAGCTATAATTGGAGGCATGCAATTTCTACTAAACCAAGTTGGATTTAAACCAGTAATATCAAATTATCATAGTTTATATTCTGGAGCTGTGCTCTAATAATTTGAGCAATCAACCTCGCAAAATTCAAATTGCAAGTTGATAACAAACGCACATGTGACCATATAATAGACGCATCTATTAAAATCATATAGTAGTAAACGGTCCACATGGCAGGTGACTGGGCCCATAAATATATTACCTTTTATTCGTTCCAGAAGTCAGGGATTTAATCTCAATATTAGCCAGTATATTAGGAGAATAAGAAGCACAAGAGAATTCTTGAAGAACCTTCTATTTCTTCAATATATGCCAATGTGAATTCTCAATAAATTTTTCGCACCATAACTGAACCCGGATGGCCAACCGGTCATACCAACTGTTGTTTATTTCAGTAAATATTTCATTTACTATAGCATGTGATTCCATCATCATGCTTATACATTTGTAGTACAAATAGAAGAAAAGTCGGGTAACCTTTTATATTTACCCGGTATGATTATAGTAATATGAAGATATTCAATCTTTCTTTCATTCATAGCCTCAATATGCCAACTACATTGGCTAATATCTTTGAAACTCAAAAGGTTTCTTTTGAGACTTACTACAATATTAATTTCAAGAACAATTTTATTAATCTGGGTAGTAACAAATTCGCTCTTCCGGAGCTCTTAATTGATTTTGTACTACAAGATCTTTTATCACACCATCCATATGGTGAATGTCTCCGTTACGGAGAAAATTATATCATAATAATTGTCATGGTCAAAATCATCATAAACAAAATCATCTCTTGCTTTAATTTTGCCTTTAATAACTTTTTATAAGGCATGGCATAATATTTTTGGCGTACCACATGTACTCGACCAATGACATATTCATGTAACCACGTTGTAATATTCATTATCTTTATTTCTCTAAAATCTCCCTTAGAGGTGAGTTGTGGTATTTATATAACCATGCACAAGCACATTCTTATGCATATTTTTCATCACATATATATTTCAACATTTACTTTCAAGTACAATCGGCTGCGCAAGAGGATCCACGAGTCTGAGAACGAGCACCGAGAGATACATGAAACCAACAAGAGGTTGATCGAGGAATGGAAAGACATGGCCGTCCGTTCAAACAGGAAGTTGGAATATTTGAAGCGAGGCATAGTGGAGCTGGAAGGTAAAGTCATCAAGAGGGTCGAAGACTGTCAGAAAGTTGAGGGAAAGGAAGGAGGACATCTAGCCAGAGCGTACCTACTGCTGGGACTGCGTGATCTAGGGAACCTATTCGATGGGATCAAGGATGCCGAATCTGGGGAAGGTCCTTCTGGGACCAAGTAGGATAGGTTTTCCTTTTTGCTTTTACCAATGTAATAAGGCCAATGGCCATTAATGACTTTATTTCCTGCTTATTATTGTAGTGTCGCTTTGAATTCGTCTATTTATATTAATGAAATGAGGTATTCTGGCATCTAAGTTCACCAAATCAATTTGTCGCTAGGCCTACCTCGGACACAACGAGGCTCCAAAATTAGGACACGCTTTTATATTCCTGCACTATGTGTTTAAATACTGCAATACTTTCTCATAACCCTCACTGACTTGGTTACCTTTTGTTTTTGCTTTTGTTTTCTTTCTTTTTATTATTCCCCTCCCCAAAGGTTGGTTCGTGCATTCTGGCATCATCATCATACTATACAAGATCCAGGGGCCCTCCGCCTTCTCCTCCTCCTAGTCCACCTAAGGGAAAAAGCAAAGGCAAAGGAAAAATGGAAGATATTCAGGAAGGAAAACACAACGCCAGTCGAACAAATAGAAGATACTAATAGTCAAGGTACTCAGGTTCAGAACGAGGCTATGACTCAACTCGAGAAAAGGTTGTTGAAGCTCCAAGGGGAGCTTGAGCATGTCCGGAATTCGGCAAATTTATCCTTCTCACTCAGTGTCCCAGATGTCAACCATCCAAACACCTAAAATCCTATACCTCCTTACAATACCCCAAACAAACAAAATCCTCCCACAACTCATCACCACACAACTCCACCGAAAACTCCAACTCTTCCACCATAATACAATGCTTGCCACACTCCGAGAAATACCCCGCTGATCGTCCCTAAACCACAAAACTCCACAAATGACCACCTCTACACCCAGGCGCCAGGCCATCACAACAACCCCATCTACGTGGAGACTCTACCTCACTACACCCAACCTATTTCATACATACCTGAATCCAGTGAGAAGGATTTGCTTATCAAGAATTTGGCCGAAGAACTCAAGAAGCTAACTAGCCGAGTTCAAGGTGTTGAAGGAAGTAAGGGAGTTGAAGGGCTGAACTATGAAGATCTATGCATACAGCCTGATGTTGAATTACCTGAGGATTACAAACCTCCTAAGTTTGAGATGTTCGACGGTACAGGTGATCCTAGGGTCCATCTGAGGAACTACTGTGATAAATTGGTGGAAATGGGAAGATATGAGAAGATTCGTATGAAGATTTTTATGAGGAGCCTCATGGGCGATGCTCTGTCTTGGTATATTAGCCAGGACCCTAAAAAGTGGTCAAATTGGGTAAACATGGCATCAGACTTCATGGACCGGTTCAGGTTCAATACAGAGAATGCTCCAGACGTGTTATATATTCAGAATCTTAAGAAGAAGCACACCGAAACTTTTCGCGAGTATGCTACTCGTTGGAGATCTGAAGCAGCTAAGGTCAGGCCTGCCTTAGACGAGGAACAAATGAATAAATTCTTTGTCCGGGCACAATACCCCCAGTATTATGAGCGGTTGATGGTGATTAAAAACCACAAATTCTCTAGCATCATCAAGTTAGGTGAGAGAATTGAAGAAGGGATTAAAAGCGGAATGGTTACCAATTTTGAAGCATTATAAGCTACAAACAAAGCCCCGCAGTCTTGGTGCATATTCAAGAAGAGAGATATGGGGGCCGTAATGGTTGCACAAGGACCTAAATCCCCATTGACAAATCGAAATTCTCCACTCACCTACCAAGCACCCCCGCCCACATATCAGTCAGCACATCCACCAACATATCAGTCACCTCCACCACCTACCTATCAACCCACTTTCTCCCAGATATTCCCAGCCAGCTCCTGTTTATCATACTTACAACTCTCAACCATCTCACTTCCAATCACCCCCTACTCGTCAAAATTTCCCGATACCTCCACCCAACTTCGACCGTAGGCCACCCAAGCAAATACTGCCATTGCTGAGCCCATTGACCAACTGTATGAAAGACTGCAAGCTACTGGTTATGTCACTCCTATACCTGCTATGACCCCTGAGAACCCCTCTCAATGGGTCAATCCAAATAAGACATGTGCATACCATTCCGGCATAAAGGGGCATACCATTGACGAATGTCGCTCACTGAAAGATAAGATATAGTCTCTGATTGATAATAAGGTCATCCAAGCAATGAAAACTACTCCCAATGTTCACAACAATCCGCTCCCAGACCATAGGGGTTGAGGTGTCAACATGATTGAGATGGAAGAAGATTGGGACCCAGAGGGGTCGATTGGGTTGATCACAGAAGGTGATGAACCAAAGAAGCCAACAATCACTCTTAATCCTATCATAGTCCAGATTCAGCCATCCGGAGACATTGAGGTAAATGCGTCAGTCCCGTTCGAGTTTGAAATGGCACCACCTGCAGATGCACCTGTGCCGTTCGAGGTTGAGGTTGTGCCGCCTGCTAAGGCACCGATTCCATTTGAAGTGAAAGTAGCTGCACCAATCAAAGTGACGGTGTCAACTATGACGCCTTTCTACACTAATGATGTACCTTGGTACTATGTAGCTGAGGCAAGAAGGAAAGGTAAAGTCAAGATAGAGGAAGCTTTTTCTGCACAGGGGATGACAAGGACCGGCATGGTCTATACACTTGAACACTTGGCAGAATCCAGCAAACAGGCTTCCAATAGACCACCCATCATTGAGATAGGCCCAGATGATCTTTGGAGGAAGGTGCATGCCAAAGAATACTCAGTCATCGATCAGTTGAACAAAACCCCAGCCCAGATATCCATTCTGTCATTGCTGCAGAATTCAGAGACGCACATGAATGCTTTGCTGAAAGTGCTGAACGAAGCGTATGTGCCAAACAACATCACTAGTGGGGAAATGGCCAATATGGTAGGTCAAGTGCTGGAGATTCATAAGATCACACTTTCCACGAGGTCGAGCTACCACCTGAAGGGTTAAGTCATAACAAAGCACTGCACATCACTGTGCAATGTGAGGTCTACTTCATCACCAAGATTCTGATTGATAGGGGATCCAGCCTCAACATCTGTCCGTTGACGACACTCAAGAAGTTGGGCAAGGGATTGTATGAGATAAGAGAAGGGTCTATGAATGTAAAATCTTTCTACGGTTCTCAGAGGTCTACCATTGGGGAAATCAGTCTTTGTCTACAAATGGGACCCATATGGTTCGAGGTTGAATTTCAGGTGATAGATATATCTGCGTCCTATAACCTGTTACTGCGACGACCATGAATACATGCCTCTGGGGCTGTGGCATCGACATTGCACCAGGCAATAAAATTTGAATGGAACCACCAGGAAGTAATCATCCATGGAGATGGAAGCAACTACTACCTATAGTCACCAGACCATCCCGACGGTTGAGGGAAGAAGAAGGCTGGGTGGAGAAACTTACCACCACATCGAGCGGGTCAACGCAATAGACAAATACAAGTGGTGGGACAGTAAGATCGAAAGCATACTGAATTGGAGTGGGTACGAGCCTGGCAGAGGACTTGGCAAGAATCTTCAAGGGATCTCCAAGCCAATACAGCTCAAGCGCCATGGCACCACTTTTGGTATGGGATGAAAACACACATGGCAAGAGTACAAGAGCTGGTCGCCACCATGGCGCGGTCCTTATTACCCATTAGAACAACCTATACCACATTTGGAGTAGACCTTTCAGCAGGACGATATCATATGGGGGTCAGAAGAAGAAGAAGCGTTGACAGCCTTGAAGAATCTATTCCTAGAAGATGATGATATGGAATGTTGCGTCATTGTTGAGGAGGAGGAGGAGGAAGGCCCTTCCGTAAAAGCTGTGAACGAAAGATCATTCCTCAAGAACTATACTATCAGAACAGCCAGGGCCCGACAAGTCCCGGGGTAGCAAGGCTGAACAAGCATTGTCTATTTTATTTCCATCTGCTAATGATTTCCTTTTCACATTTTTATTTTTGCAATAGGATCTTCAATGTTCCAAACAATTTGCTTAAATTATCAAAAAAGCTTTTATGTTTTAATATTTATTATCATTTTTCTCTCATTACTTCTATCTATACATCATTACTATTTTCTATCTTGATGAACCAACGACTGTGACATGCAATGAGACAACGCAACAAAAGGATAGTGATTTTGAAGAGGAAGATATCATACCTGATGAAATTGTCAGAAAAGTGGAGGATTTCGAGAATAGACTAAGTCCAATCTGGACGAAACTGAGGTCATCAACCTGGGAGATTCAGAGAATGTCAAAGAAACTCTTATCAATATCCATTTGTCACCTTCAGAGAAAGAGGAATACACACAATTCTTGAAAGAGTATGAAGACATATTTGCATGGTCGTACGACGACATGACTGGTCTAGGTACATCCATTGTGGCTCATAAGATGACAACCAATCCAATGTGCCCGCCAGTAAAATAGAAGCTTAGAAAGTTCAAGCCTGACATTAGTCTGAAAATCAAAGAGGAAGTTACCAAGCAAATCAATGCCAAGGTTCTTAGGTTAGTTGAATATCCGACATGGTTAGCCAACATCGTGCCAGTAGCGAAGAAGTATGGGAAGGTCATGGTTTGTGTCAACTACCGGGATCTTAACCAGGCCAGTCCAAAGAATGACTTCCCTCTTCCAAACATACACATCCTGATTGACAATTGTGCCAAGCATGAACTTCAATCGTTCGTGGATTGTTTTGCCGGTTACCATCAAATTTGGATGGATGAGGACGATGCTGAGAAAACGGCTTTCATTACGCTGCGGCGAGTCTACTGCTATAAGATGATTCCATTCGGCCTAAGGAATGCTGGGGCCACTTACATGAGAGCTATGACCACCATCTTCCACAACATGATACATAAGGAGATCGAGGTATATGTGGACGACATCATCATCAAGTCCAAGAAAGCCACTGACCATATAGCATCTGAGGAAGTTCTTCAACAGGTCGCAGAAATACAACCTGAAATTAAACCCCGCAAAGTGTGCATTCGGGAATCCAGCTGGAAAATTGCTTGGGTTCATCGTCAGCCGCCGAGGGATAGAATTGGATCTGTCAAAAGTCAAAGCCATCCAAGAGATACCACCGGCAAAGAACAAGAAAGATGTGATGAGTTTTCTGCGATGCCTTAACTACATCAGTCGGTTCATAGCCCTGTCATATGTGAACCAATCTTCAAGATGCTGCAACCAAATGGACCGGACACTGTCAAAAGGCTTTCGACAGTATCAAGGAGTACTTGTCAACACCGCCAGTCTTGGTACCGCCAGAGCCATGTAGGCCCTTGCTACTCTACCTTGCAGTATTAGATGGAGCCTTCGGCTACGTTCTGGGGCAGCACGACGAGACAGGGAGAAAAGAGCAGGATATATACTATCTGACTAAGAAGTTCACTCCATACGAGGCACGGTATTCTCTTCTAGAATGTACCTATTGCGCTCTAACTTGGGTAGCCCAGAAGATGAGGCATTACTTTTGTGCCTATACAACATATCTCATATCAAGTATGGATCCCTTGAAGTACATCTTTCAGAAGCCCATGCCCACTGGCAAGCTGGCCAAGTGGCAAATCCTGTTGAGTGAGTTCGACATTGTCTATGTGACTCAAAAAGCAGTCAAGGGACAAGCATTGGCGGACCATCTTGCTGAGAACCCTGTGGATGGAGAATACGAACCCCTTAAAACGTATTTTCCCGATGAAGAAGTGTTTTTCATAGGAGAAGACATTGTAGAATCCTATGACGGTTGGAGAATGTTCTTTGACGGAGTGGCAAATTTCAAAGGAGTCGGAATTGGAGCTGTCCTGGTATTGGAAACTGGTCAACATTATCCGGTATCTTATAAACTCAGATTCCCCTGCACCAACAATATGGCAGAATATGAAGCCTGCATCTTGGGGCTCAACATGGCCATTGATATGAATATTCAGGTTCCGTTGGTAATTGGCGACTCATACTTACTAATACACCAAGTACAAGGAGAATGGGCAACTAAGAATTCCAAGATACTGCAGTATCTGCACCATGTGCAGGAACTGAGAAAGAGGTTCACGAAGATGGAATTTCGGCACATCCCCAGAATTCAAAACGAGTTCGCTGATGCGCTGGCCACTCTATCATCCATGATACAACATCCAGATAAGAACTTCATCGATCCTATTCTAGTGAAAATCCATAGCCAGCCGGCATACTGTGCCCATGTTGAAGAAGAAGTAGACGGAAAACCATGATTCCACGATATCAAGGAGTATTTGTTGAAGGGAGAGTACCCAAAGCATGCAAATCATACTCAGAAACGCACGCTTCAGAGATTGTCCGACAATTTCTTTCACAGCGGAGGAACCCTGTATAGGAGAACTCCTGTATTGGAATTATTGAGATGTGTCGATGCAAAAGAAGCCTCCAAACTACTTGAAGAGATATATGCTGGGTCCTGTGGCCCACATATTAATGATTTTGTCTTGGCCAAAAAGATACTCAGAGCCGGTTACTTCTGGATGACCATGGAAACAGATTGCATCCAGTATGTCCGGAAACGCTACCGATGCCAGGTACATGCAGATATGATAAAGGTACCCCCAAGCGAGCTCAATGCAACTAGCTCACCTTGGACGTTCGCCGCCTAGGGAATGGACGTCATTGGACTGATCGAGTCTACCGCCTCAAATGGACACAGATTCATCTTGGCAACAATTGATTATTTCACCAAATGGGTCGAAGCAGCATCTTACAAAGCAGTGACTAAGAAAGTCGTGGCAGACTTTGTCCGCGACCGTATTGTTTGTCGGTTCGGAGTCCTAGAATCAATCATCACTGACAACGACTCCAATCTCAACAGTGACCTGATGAAAGCCATGTGTGAAACTTTCCAAATCAAGCACAATTATTCCACAACCTATAGACCTCAGATGAATAGAGCTGTAGAAGCCGCCAACAAGAACATCAAGAAGATACTGAGAAAGATGATACAAAAGCACAAACAATGGCACGAAAAGCTATCATTTTCCTTATTAGGATATCGCACCACAGCCCGCACCTCAACCGGGGCAACTCCCTACTTATTGGTTTAGGGTACGGAAGCTGTTATTCCTGCCGAAGTGGAGATTACTTCCTTAAGAATCATACAAGAAGCTGAGCTCAGGGATGAAGAGTGGGTGAAGAGTCGTTATGAGCAACTAGACATCATAGACGGGAAAAGGATGAATGCAATATGTCATGGTCAACTTTATCAGAATAGAATGACCCGAGCCTTCAACAAAAGAGTCAAGCCAAGACAGTTCACACCGGGGCAGCTGGTGTTGAAGAATATCTTTCCACATCAAGATGAAGCCAAAGGGAAATTCTCTCCCAACTGGCAAGGTCCGTACATGGTTCATAGAGTACTGACATGAGGAGCTCTTATACTTGCAGAAATGGACGTTTGGCCGAAGCCAATCAATTCAGATGCAGTCAAACGATACTATGTGTAACTTTCTATGCTTATCTCAATGATTTAATTGAACTACACCTGACCTGATTCCCATTTACGAGGGGATAAGTAGGCAGCCCTATGGGTTCGGTTACAATTCAATAAGAATTTCATTTCCCCCGCAGTTGTATACTGGGGCAGAATTTTGAGGAGGACCCTCAAAACTCAGAAGCAAGTTCAGCCAATCGTACCATGAACAACAGTTAGAGTCGTCAACCCATTAACTAGGGCAGAATTTTGAGCAGGACCCTTAATATTCTGTAGCATGAGAGGTTGCAATGTCTTGAACTGTGTCACGGTCGTCGGTTCATCTAAATTTCTCAAAATAATTTTTTCTTATACTATGTCTTTATAAAATCATGTATGCTTATTTTTAAAATATAGCTCTGTTTAGAAAACGCTACCCCAATGATGTAAACAGGATCATCAGACCAAGCCGAACGAGTCAAGCAAAGCCAGGGGGGATACAAACCAACCTTCCCCGTCTACATAACTCACAATTTTTCTTTGGATGCAGGAACAAAGAATAAACATGCTTCAAAGTCACAATTCTCGAAACCATCACACTTACCAAAATTTGCTATCAGCACACAGGATAACATGCTCCGCAGTCATCGCGACAATTGCGATATCGCAATTTGCTACCAGCTAAGAAATCCTACTATCATCTGCTGTTTATTCTTTTGCATAAGGCTAATATCTGCCTTCCATATTGCATAAGGCTAAGCTCTTCCTTCTTCTTGTATGGGGTTAAGCTCTGTCCCACATTTTGCATGGGGTTAAGCTCTACCTCCATTTGCATAAGGCTATTCTCTGCCTTCCTCCGCATGAGGCTAAGCTCTGCGTCCATTCGCATAAGGGTATTCTCTGCCTTCCTCTACATAAGGCTAATCTCTGCCTTCATATTGCATAAGGCTAACCGTCGCCTTTGTATCTGCATGAGGTTAAGCTCTACCTCCATCTTGCACAATGCTAATCTCTGCCTTCCATTTTCATAAGGCTAATCACTTCCTTCCCTTGCATGAGGTTAAGCTCTACCTCCATTTGCATAAGGCTAATTTCTGCCTTCATTCTGCATAAGGCTAATCTCTTCCTTCCACATCTTGCATAAGGCTAATATCTGCCTTCCACATCTTGCATAAGGCTAATATCTGCCTTCCACATCTTGCATGAGGCTAAGCTCTGCCTCCATACATAAGGCTAATCTCTGCATTCCCTTGCATGCGACTAAGTTTTGTCTCCATACTTGCATGAGGCTAAGCTCTGCCTCCAATTTACTCTTTTTCACCGAGACTAAGCGTTATCTCTCAAGCATTATTTATTTCGGGCTAAGCTCTGCCCTCCATTTCCCAAGACTAAGCTTTGTCTTGTCAACATCATATTATTGCATTTCATTGGCTGAAATATCACCAACATGTCCAAAGGCGTCATAGTCTAACAACATCATCCTCATAGCCGGAAGAAACCATGTCATGGCCTGAGGATCTCTCTCAATTTGCATATCATTATTCAAAGGCGTGATAGTACGGAGGCACCATCTTCATGGTCCGAGAACACTTTTTCATGGATTTCAAATCTCTCATCAAACAATTCATGGCTCAGGACATCATGGTCTAAGGACGTTATCCCTTACCGTCCAAAACTAGGGTGCGACCCGAAATCTCAAACCGTTTTGCTCGGTCATGTCACGCCCCAAAACCGAGGGACGAGACCGGCGCCTAACCGGATGAACCCAGTCAAGAGGACCTGGATTGCCTTCATACCCAACGTATTACCTCGTGTTCATAACGTACAGTATTCCATATGAGTTAGCCAATTTAGATTCAAAGTACACTTTACAACATAATTCCATCTTTCCTCTTTTAGTTTTCAACAATAGATGCTCCAAAATATACAAGTTACATACAACATTTATGATTTGCGATCCATAAGTACGAGTGAGTACAACTACCGCCCACAATATACATATACATATACATATACATATACATATACATATACAACCCAAACTGTGTATACGGAGCCTCTAAGAGTTCTTAGGAGTTTTACATAACTTGCCGGTAACAAGGCCCTGGCTATACCTTTACAACATAAGAAAAAGAGGATAGTATAACCTACACGTGGCCCCGAGAGGAAGGCGGGCTCACCAAAATTGCTGAAGAGATGAAGAGGAGGCACCACTAACGACGGGCTGAGCTACCTGCTATTGAACCACCTACATCCATATAAAAGAAGTAGCGCCCCCGGCAAAAGGGACGTTAGTACTGTGGTATAGTACTAGTATGTATGAACAAACTTTACCCCAAGTACAATCAAGCAATACACAGATAAGAGACAGTTAATGGAACCAACAAGTATTGCACAGAAACAGAAACAACCAAAATCAAGAGTTTCACAGATTCTCCTTTCAATACCACCATATTCAAGAGTTTCACAGATTCTCATTTCAACACAACCACATTCCATCTTTATTACCTTGGCCACCCTTATTACCTCGTCCACCCTATTACCTCACTCACCCTTATTACCTCGTCCACCCTTATTACCCCGTGTTGCGGCGTGCAACCCGATCCCACCAGACAATCACATTTCATAACAACAATCACCAACAATTAAACCACAAAGATCTTCATTAAAAGTAACACAAGTTCATATCAACAATTCGCTATGTGGACTCAAAGCAAAATGATTCTCACCAACTAGTAATTCATGTACACGGTGTTGCCATAATCGTTCAACTCAATTACATCATTTCACAATACCCCTTTTCATTACTTACCACACACGGTGTTTAGCCATTATATACATTCCCACACTTGGACACATTAACATTCTTTCATTCATTAACACATACTTTCATATCGATACCCTCGAGCACTTACGAGTTTTGCACACAATAAGATAGGCATAACAAACCACTTATCACAATCTCAACTAGCATAGTAGTCAATAGGAAATTCAGGGAGTGAAGTATTACACCTCAACACAATTGGACAGTCAATTCACATATTCTCAAACAGAGTACACATATCGTATGCTCGGACACCAACAAGAGGATTCTACAAAGCTTAAAGTTAGCCATACATACCTCGAGTCAAATTTCCCCTTTTTAATTTCAATCACAAATCACCGGACCGTCAAGCAACGTCAATCTAATTCATAATGTAACACATTCATCTTAGAATTGGGAATCATGAATTTAATTCGAACTCGCTTAGGCATTTTATCGAATGCTATGTGACCCCTCAGATTACCAACCCCCGCTTTGTGAATATTTACTCTAACCCACTTCCCTTTACTAGATTATGACAATAAACGAACATGCATGCAATGTTCTTCACTTTTATCTTCAAGAACCCATTTAGGGGAGTTCTACTATTAAACAAAATCTGAAAATTTAAGGGAAATGGGGTTTGGACTTACCTGTTAGAATGAAGAAGAAGATTACTCAAAATTCCTAGGCTTGAGTGATTTTGGAAAAATCAAATTGATGAAGAAGGAGCTTTCTCTCTCAAGAACCCTCTCTCCCCTCTCTCTTTTTGTTCAAAAATTCCTTAAAAATGAAGGGGAGAGGTGTTTTATTAAACAGGGGGGTCGGGTTTTAAAATAAGAAAAATAGGAGCCCCGACACAGAATGCGATTAGGAATGCGATCGCATTCCTGTCGCATAGTTGGCCCTCAAATGGGCCAAAATTGGAAAATAATTTGCCCATGTATGCGACCACTATGCAGTCCGCATACCTGTTATGCGATCGCATAACCTCCCTCGCAAAACCATGGGGCAAGAATGCGACAACTATGCGGTCTGCATTCCCAAAATGCGATCGCATTCTGGGTCGCATAGTTGTTCTTAATTGGACATAAGCCTGATCATGTAGGCGACCATTATGCGGTTCGCATACACGTTATGCGATCGCATAGTACATCGCATAACAACACAATTCTGGAAAATTTTATCTTTTAAGTTTCGGGGTACTTTTTAATCCTAAAGGTCCGAACCGCGGCGAGCTTGCGAGCCAAACAGGTAGGGACCCATTCGGACATTATTTTAGACATAAAATTTTACGGGTCTTTACAGGTCAAAACTGGCCATCATATCTTTACCCGACAACTCTTTCATCCTTTTCGGGTAAAGAGGGCAGCTGTCGATACCCAATTTTTCCCAAAATATTTTAAAATTGCATATATACCTTCAAAATCATGCATTAATAGCAATTGGTATTTTTCCATAATGTTTTTATATTTTTATTAATTTATCCCTCATTTTAGTTCCAATAAATAATTACAAATTGCATCACAAATGATTTCAAAAGCATTTCTTGATTTAATCTATTATTCATAGTCCTATTAAGACCTAATTATTTCATAATTAGCCAAACAAGTACCTTTTGGCTATAATTGCAATAACTTTGCAATTATAGCCCAATCATATAATTTTATACCATTTTTTCACCAGAAATTAATCATTTGTAATTTTTAAATACTAAATAAAAATTTTAAACAATTGTCTATGCATGCAATTCATTTTTATAATTATTAGCTATTTTACAAATTATTTTAATTAATTCGAATTGGGTATTTAACAAATAGCCATTTTAATTTTTATTCTAGCCTAAATTAAACCAGACCCACCTGATTAAATCAAGCCCAAATACCCCAGGCCCAATCCATTAATCCACCCAACCCAATGATTTGTTTAATCTGGACCGTTGATCGACGGACCAAATCTTTTCTTACCTAAATTAACCTAAAGACCTACCCCCCCCCCCCCCCCCAATTCTCTCATTTCTCTCATCACTATCCGCCGTTACACAATCTTCACTCTTTCAAGCTCTCTCTGCTAAACCCTGCTCTCATACTCATCGGCCGTTGGCTCGCCAGTAACAGTGGTGGTTCCACCACATCCCTAGCCTCCATGGCCCCCTCACACGCTGGATTCTTGCTACCCGAAGGTCCTCAAGGGACTAGCGGCTGTTCCTCACACCCATGGCCTTTTCATGCCGTTCTCAAGCCACCCTTGGCCGTTCGAGTAAGATCTTTATATTTTCCGATTAGATCCATGGCTTCTAAGCCGGAATCTCTCTATATCTGGGTTATATCTCTATGAAACCCTAACTCGTCTCTTGACTCTTCAGATCTGCAACATATCTGACTATATTTTGAGTTATTCTACTGTTTTCTCTAAGAATCTTCCCGATTTTTAGAATGTCTCTTCATCTTCAAAACTAGGGTTTCTTAACCCCTTTTCAAAAATGGCTTCTCCTCTGATTTGCAGTATCATTCTATGATTTTACTATGTTTAAACGCTTTTTAAAGCTTTTTCCTTTTACCTAATTAACTGTGTTAGAAAAAACCTAAGTCTTTTGGTCTTAATCCTGGGTTCTGAGAATTGTCCTTACTCATTTGTTCATTTAATTTGTTCGCATGTCTGTTATTCATGAACGTTCCAAGTTTCTTTGATTTTACCCTATTCTGTTCGTTAGGGTTTCTGATTTTTGCTTCTTCTGCTTATATTATGTTTGTTCTGTTAATTCCTCTAATTCTTACTATTTTTCTAGTTGAATCCCTGATTCTATATGATTTTTACTACTGTGCTCATTAGGGTTTTTGGTTTGTTGCCTCTTCTTGCCTATCATGTGTTTATTCCGTGTATTCATAGATACTTGTGGTAATCTCCCCTTAATCAGTACTACTCCTGTTTGAATCCCTAATTTCGTGTAATTGATACCCTTCACTAATCTCTTGTGATGATCTCCTTACTGATTTCCAACCTCTAAAGATATTTTCTTGCCTTATTTTATGATCGACTATGCTGTCACACTAATTCTTATGTTGTTTATTTAATTATAATATTATGTACCTAGCCTTAATCGCTTACTTTCTACCCATACTATGCTGAAATTATTTCCTTATGTGTTATATTCCAGTCTTATGTGATATCCTTCCTTATTTATCTTTTACCGTTTGAGGTTGAGTCCCTTAATTAAGGGAGTACTTATATTGATTTTATACTAATTGATACCTAAGTTCCATAATTATGGCATGACTTTGATTCTTACCTTATTCTACCTAGTTTCAAACTATATATACATGCTCTCTCATTAACACCAACACAATAACACATTGGTTCTAACTATCTCTCACACAAAAACTCTCTTCTGCTCTCTCTCTTCTCTGGTTACTTGATATTGTTCTAAGTCAGCCGGCTGTAAGCCAAGACTGATTACTATATTCTCTTGCTCCTTACTTTGTGTTTACTATCTCTATACTAGTATGTTTTGATTTGAATTTAAGTCCCAAAAACAATATGCTTCTTTTACTACTTCAGTTCATCCTGTTTCTAGTTATCTATGGTTTTGCTGTGCAACCTGTAGCTGACATGTTTACATTCCTGTCCATCTAGCATGTTATGTTATGTACTACTCCCTTTAGGATCAGCATGAATATGTTACCCCTTCTTTTTGTAGTATGTCTTAATGTGACTCTGTTCTATGTTGTGTTTATCTGGTTTCTAGTATGAACCTTTCTTTGGAAAAACAACTTGTACCCCTAAGCTTGTATGATTCTGTGTTGATTTTTCTTCATACTGTGGTGATACTATACTATCTCCCAACCCCATGAACCCCTTAGTGCATTTCTGATTCTATCTTACTACCTGCTCAAAGTGCAAAGGACCTATGTCTGCTATGTGTTTACCATACATGTTCTATTTGTCCCCAATCCCCCATTACCCCTGTGTGAAGGTTGTTCTTTGAGTGTTGCTAAACCTGTTTTGGTTTTGTGTTTGGCCTGTTGTTTGTTTGATTCCACAACTCTTTTCAAAGCTGTTTCACTAAACAACTCTCTTATTTACAAAACTAGTTCAACTAAGTCTCTTTCAACACTGTTTTCCTACTAAAACCTTTTCAAAACTATGTCAAGCACTCTCACTATACTCTTAGGTCCTTAAGTTCTGCCCCTCCAATGTGTGACTTCTTAGGGATCCCTATGAGATCCCTCTAAACTCTGATGCATTGGAGCTGGCTTTTCCCCACTGCACTTACTCTGTTATGGCTATGAAATCTGGGTGTTAGCACTGCCCGAGATCCCTTAAGGTCCTTAGGAAACTCCGACACACCCGGATATGAGAAAGACTATGAAACAATTTGGGCATTTGAGGTTCTGGAAATCTGGGCCTATTTTCAGGCTCCCTATAGTGTAACTTCATATTTTCCTTTATCTATTTATGTAAATCATTCAATATTTGTTTGTAATAATTATTGTAAACGAATATTGGGGATGACTAGTGAAAAGGGGAGGGTAGCTATATATGTTGTTAATATCAATGGGTAGAAACCATGCCTTAGGTTTATATTTCCTTTATTTGCATTAGAATCCCTCTTTAGGACCAATACATTCAAATCATGCATTAGATACCATGTTCTTAGGTTTCATGTATACCGTTTCAACATCTCGTTTGGCATTATTTTTTATCACTTAGAGATGCTGCGTTTAGGCTAAATAACATCATTAATATAAAACTGGTGCTCCTGCACATTCTGAAATCATGCTGTAACTTTCTGTGCATTTAGAAATCATGCTTCTAGGAATTTTGCATATAAAGCATTCTTTATTTTATGTGTGCATACTAGATACCATGTTTTAGGATCTCATTCGTACTCGCTCAGGCACACCTAGATAAACTACTGATGCATGAAAAAGGACATAAGACAGTCTCACATTTGATCATCATGTTTTTAATAAACTGGTAACAATCCCTGTATTTTTGTAACACCTAGAACAACATTCTCTTAGGCAAAACAACTTCTGAATTGTTAATAATCAGTGCATTATCCTACACCTAGGCAAGCCTTAGGTAATCAACCTTTATAAAACTGGAAAACTGTTCCTTTTGTGTTTACTGCTTAATGATTTACAAGCTTAAAATCAGTAGGCAAACTGATTAGGGCCCCTGCTTCTGAGTTTATAAAATAAACCTACATATCTTCTGTGTTTTTGATATTCACTTAGACATCATGCCTTAGGATCCTGTCTAATAAAAATACTCTTTTTTGTGTTTGAGTCGTGTTATTTATGTGCATTATCTGTGGAGGTAAATCTAAGCCTCTTAATTGCTTTTTTACTGCCTTTGCTTGTTAAGTCCTATTTGTTCTTGCATGTCGCCTAGTATTTTCTCCTTTTAACCTTAGGGGTCCGTCTAGAACTGCCTATAGGTAGAGGTCCTAATTTCCTCCAGGACCATTAAGAAGGGACGGGTAACAGCACGCATAGAGATCGTTAAATAACACTCGCTTAAATAACCGCTAAGGGGTAGGAAAGGGTTGATATGGATATGATGACCGGTGCGCTAATGCCACATGTAGCCCCTTTTTGAGGAGTGATTACCGGGCATTGTACTGATGTGATCCTATAGGACAAACAACCTAGGACTCCCCTATCCCTTACACATGTGTGCTTAGACTACGAATCTTTTCAAAACCCTTTACTTGTTTAAGCTTTAAATTGCTTATTTACTACTTGTTTAAATTCACAAAGCTTGTTTGGCCGGGAACCACAGTTGTGGAGTTTGAGGGGTGCCTAACACCTTCCCCTTGGAGTAATTTCAATCCCTTACCCAATCTCTGGTTATTCAAATCTGTGTTGTAAATGACCCTTAGTAGGTGCTAACGCACCTTAATTCATTAGGTGGCGACTCTTCAATTCCTTACATACCCCTTTCCTAAAAGGAAACGAGTTGTCCCAATAATGTCAAAAACCCTGACTGATCCGAAAGAAGAGGAAAAAGGGGGCGCGACACTTTTGATATCATTCTTCCAACCATGCTGTAGACTACTCTGGTAGTATTCCTTCTAGGCCCAATGACCTTGTCTCATCCAACACGACCACTCTGATGATATGACGCATCAATGCAATCCAAAGACATAACCTGTGCAACTCGTGCACCTAGTAGCAACACCCCACAAACTCAAATCACAGAAAAGATTCACACGAGAGGACTATCCTGCCATTAACAATTACCATCACAACACCATGCTAAGAGCCTGGCACACATCGCAAAAATCAAAACACACGAATCTGACACCAAGTATCATACCTTAACATAACTCCGCTACAATGCGTGATCCCCTGCAAACTCTAGTCCACATGAAATACTTCAAGCCACCTTGCTTTAGATCAATAATCATGCACAATTCGGCATCACGCACTCAAATTGCATTTCCATAACAAATACGTGTCAATCCCGCAACACCCAAATAAATCCGCACCATATGTGCATATAATCAACAATCACCACTTCTCGCAACACCGAAGGGTAACTCATAGATCACTCCATAATATGAATAAACTCAATGACAATCGAATGGTACGTCCCTCAGCAATAGCAATTCGGAGTCAACAATTCTGACCCGGTGCAGAACACACACCCATACTAGGCTTACCAATAGCCCTAATCAACTCTGGTCACCCACAACAAATAGATAACTCGCTAAAGGTTCACAATGACGGAATCAAGGCATTTACTTACATCTGACTAGCTTTGTTCGCATCCTCACAGTTCACAATCACAAAATACTCTATTTATGAGAACTCTCAGTCTCGAACTCCATGAAGCGCACAAATTACCATATCTGATCCCACTCCACCTCTTGAATATATAACTCTGTAACGACCCGATTGTTCGTTTTGAAAGTTAGCGCCCCGATCCCCTAATAACTACTTTACCCACGTTCGTTTCTATTTATGGGATTGGTCGGAGTTATTAGTTGTGAATTTCAGAGAGATATTGGACACATAGTCCCTATATGTTAATTTAAGCTTTAGAATCAGACCTTAGTTGGAATTGTGTGAAGACGAGTCCGGAATGGAATTCTGTCAACTCCGTTAGCTCCGTTGGGTGAATAAGGGTTTGAAGTGTGTCCATAATGTGTTTTCGAGGTGTGTAGAAGATTTAGGCTTGAATTGGCAAAAGTTAGAATTTCGGCGATTTCGGCTGATAGGTGAAATTTTGATATCGGGCTCGGAATGGAATTACGAAAGTGGCTGTAGGTCTGTTGTGTCACTTGTGACGACCTGTGTGTAAAATTTGAGGTAATTCAGACTAGTTTTGCCATGTTTCGACATCGTTGTGGATTTTGGAAATTTCATAAGTTCTTAGGCTTGAATCCATGCATAATTCTTGATTTTGATGTTATGGGACGCGGTTTGAAGGCTCGACTAAGTTCGAATGAAGTATTAGGTCTAGTTGGTAGGTTTGGTTGAGGTCCCGGGGGCCTCGGGTGTGTTTCGGATGCTCAACGGGTTTAAGTTTGGACTTAAGAAGCATCGAATTTTGCTGGTGCTGGTTTCCTCTTATGCGTTCGTGTGGGGTTAGTCGCGAATGCGTAGGCTTAATTGGCTCAGGGGATTTTTGTGCTACGCATTTGCGTGTAGACGGGCGCGTTCGCGTAGGTTTGGCACAGTGATGGAACGCGAACGCGTGGACTATACCGCGTTCGCGTAGGAAGATTTGGCAACAGGGTTTTGAGCTTAACCCTTCGCGGACGCATAGTGCTGACCGCATTCGCGTAGGGTTGGAATAGGGAAATGTTACACCCCATGTTTTCGTACGTGAGAGTACGTCGTAAGTCAATTGATGTAAGCTCTGAAATGAGATCATCTTTCAAAGTACATAAAGTAAGTTATTCATGTTACCTTGGAGGTTACAAATATTTAAGATCATGAATAACGAGTACCAAGAGGGTTGGAAAGCTTAGAAGCTAAATCAATGGAAGAAAATAAGTTTCATCGAAAGTCGACGAGTTTGGAATGTTATAACATGTACTTTAGGGTTAGACTATTGTTCATTACATGATAATAAGGTTATTCTATGAGTTAATTTTTATCGTAGGATAGTTTTGTTCTACGTTTTGAAGTCAAGCAAGTTCTAGAACAAACGTTTTCAAAGGTCTTCACAAGTTACACTCATAATGTGCTGAAATTTAGGTCAAATGTAACTGAGTATTTCTCTACATATACTTGGAATTATTGGATTATCTACAAACCAAATTGAAGATCTATGACCCTAGTTTCCAACTCATTAAACCATTCATCGATACGACGTAGGAGTAGAGAGATATTAGCAGTTTCGCGAGACTACGCAGACATCATAAGTGACAAGTAGGTGGATCACTAGAGCTTTTTGAGAAATACATTTCATGTGTTATGTGAGGTCTTATTGGGACATATTATATACCAAATTGAAGGTCTTGGAATGTAGTCACCAACTCTCTTAACCGTTTGTTCATACGACATCATGACAAAAAGATATAAGCGTCGGAAGATGGACCAATCCTAGGGTGCCAAGCTAGCACCTCTTTGACATTTCCAAAGTTAATATATATAAGTCTTAGGTCTGCTTTCTCTTCATTTTCAGCATAACACGACCAAAGAACACCCATAAACATATCCTTAAGCTCTCTTCTAGGGTTTCAAAGAAGATTATCATCCCGGGCATGAAATCGAGAAGCGATAACATCAAAACGATCCCTACGACGTAAGTGTCATTATACCGCCTCTCCTTTTTCTTTGTAGTTAGAGTTTTGGAAGGTACTTCATAGTTAATAAGCGTCTAATATCTGTATTTAAGTGTTAAATATCAAGGAAGGTTGATAAATGTGTTCCCTAATAGTTAGAACTCACGGGACGGTGATCAGAAGCCGTGAGTTCGAGTTATTTGACTTGTAGCGGACTATTTTGTGTTGCTGTTGGGCTGCGTTATTTACTTTTGTTTTGTGGTGTTTTGGAGGATTAAGGGTGTGGATAAACACCATATAGATGTAGGGTTTTGATCTGGTCATTCGTTGTAACATTTCTGGGTCGTTTGACACGACTACGGTGGTCGTCTTATGTATGAAGTGATTAGGTTGTGTGTGGACTGTTTTGGGAGTCTCAATATGATTATTATTGATGTTGTTTTGGCTGTTTGGTGATTGTTTTGACTTGTGTGAAGTCATATATATAGGGGAGGTTCTGTCCGTTTCATCGTAAAATAGGTTGTGGTCGAACATAATAGTTATGACGCTTAAACGATAACGATAGTGTCGTTTCTCTTATTGTAGATTAAGGAGTTGTGACATCTGCGTAGCTTGAGGTTGGGCAGTATATACAAGTTATGTGAGGCTATCATTTTCCTTCTTTTTCACGACTCTGATTGTACATAATGCAATGAACGAGCTTCCAAAGATACTCCACTCTTAGAAGCTAGTAGTACATACATGGTTTCCCTTCTTATGGAACAATCGATATTGAGGTTGCTTCTCTTATTATTATGTTATCAATGTTGCTGGTACTTCCTGATTCTTATAAGATTCTTGATGAAGAGTTAATCCTAATAATGTGTACGGAGAATATTGACCTTACGTCACTCCGAAAGGTTCAGAATATGATTCCATTGAGTCCTGCATGCATTGTATATATACGTATCTATTTTAATCTACCGAGCCGTGCTATAGTCGGCCGGGTATGGCACCTATTGTGCAGCCCTTGATCAGTTGGGTTTTACCGAGCTCTACATGGCCGGGTACGTTTTATTGAGCCTATTACAGTCGGGTACAAAATGATGATGATGATGCCCACAGAGGCGGATGTTTTAAAGGTCTATGTATGTATATGTATGTATCACACATTTCATGTTAGTATCCCTCAGAGGTACTTAGATGTTACAATTTGTATATTCTCTATCCCCGTTTACATTATTGTTCTTACTTATGCTTTCCTGCCTTACATACTTAGTAATTTATTTGTATTGACGTCCTTTTTATTTGTGGACGCTGCATGTCATGCTGCAGGTCCTGATAGACAGGTAAACGCAGCTCTCCCACCACAGTAAGCTTTCTAGTTCAACAGTTATAGGCGAGATCCATTCTCCGGACTTGCCGTGGTGTTGGTATGCATTTTTGTTATAGATATTATGGGTATGTCGGGGCCCTATTCCGGCTATGTTGCATTACTTGTGCTCCTTTGGTGGCTCATAGATAGGTGTCGGCTTATATATAGTTTGGTATGCCTTGTCGGATGATTTTTGTTGTATAGTCTTTCATGGAAGCGTGGTAGCTCCTAACTTACATGTAGTTTCTTGGCAGTCTTATTATCCCATGTTATGCGTGTTCATTCCATTATCTTTCATTGTTTAGTGTTCATAATCCATATCTACCACTTATATTGATCTCGTCGGCCCTTAAAGATAATAAGAAGGTTAGATAAAATGTACGTTGGTGCTCGGCAAGTATGGACTGGGTGCTAGTCATGATCCTCCAGTTTGGGTCGTGACAAACTTGGTATCAGAGCAGGTCTGTCCTAGGGGTTGTCTATGAGCCCTGTCTAGTAGAGTCTTTTTATGGGTGTGTTGTGTACCACACTTATAAGCAAGAGGCTACATGGCATTTAGGACTGTTACTCTTTCTCCTTACTCTAGATCGTGTGGTAGAGCTCAGTCGTAAGAACTCAATTTCCTCAATTCTATCTTATTTATAATATGAAGATGTATACATCTAGAAAGACGGTTGGTAAGGGATTGCGTGTGGATGTGATAAAGTTGATTCAGAGGAACTCGATTTTGCATGATGCCTATGATGAGTAAATGTAAGGTCTTCAGTATATTATGTGTGTACTTAACGGGCAAGCCTCATGATAAGGATCCTTAAGGCAAAGAATATCTATCCACCCCTATGGTGTAAAGAAATGAGAGATTCAGAAGATAGATACAAGTTTCAACAAGAAAAAGAAGTAAGATGAAGAAGGGTACGAGGTGCCCAGTTAATGAAGATTGTTAGTATTTACGATTCAAGCAGAGAAATACAAGCATATTGAATTACCTACAATTGTAACAGAGGTATGTACAATTGGCCATACCCGTCTCAATTATGCCCTATGGAAGCTAACTGAAATAATTTAAGAGAAGGATAGGATATCGGGATCCAACTGGGTTAGAGTAACCGAAAATTGTGGATAGATTATTATCATTATTTAACATTTTTGAAGGGTAGTGCAGGACATGGTAACAATTCTCATTGGGAGATAGCCAGATGGTAACTCTAGAATAATACAGTCTGATATGAATACTAGAATGTTCAGGAAGTTCAAAAGATATCCTAGAAGGGAGGAATATTTACCTTAGGATGACTCCTACCCCTAGTAAAGAGAGAATGTTAGTCGACCCAAGGGCCAATGAGATGGTGCAAGGGGATCTAAAAGCGAAAGATTGTTTTGTTGATGTTGTTAGAATAAGGTAATAGACATAGATATTAGCAGGGGAATAAGAAGAGAGTAAATGAAGCATTATGATTAAGATGTGATAAATGAGTGATAATGGTAAATCAAAATATGACAGGATGACAGAGGCTGTAGTCAAGTGAAGGAAACGATAAGAGGATACATGCCTTGAGACAATAAAAGTATAAGACTTAAAGTCATATCCTCATTTCGAGAAATCAGTTGCTGAGTACAACGTGACTACCAGAAGTAAAAGTGAGACCCTCAAAGTAATAGAAATTAGCATGGGCTGGTGAACAAGATGAACTGAACATGAATTAGGGACCGAAGGAATCGGTAAGAGTCGGCATCATTTCAGAGATCGTGTTTCGACAGTAATAGAATGAACAATAGAAGAATAACCTTTAAAGGTCATTCACGAAGACGCTTCCCTAAAGCAAGCTCTATGAGCAGAGCTAAGCTTAAGGGACTAGATGTGCCAGTTACACCAGGTGTCACCTTTGTGCATAAGAAATTCAATTATCCCTGGTGTTGAAGGGTTACCGCAAGGCGAGTAGTATGTGTGTGAAGATGTGAAAAAATATTCCAAAGAGGAAGAGGGTAACTATAGAATAGTAAAGGAAGAATGTGGTAAAAAGCTGAAAGGAATGAGATTGCATTTATTCATATCCTACAAATATAATATGACTCCAGAACATTATGCAAGCATGACGCCAGGGATAATCAATAAGGGTTTCGCACTCGATGATATTGATAAATAAGTGTGAATGAACACTTGATACATAAGGACCCATACGAGATGTAAGTTAAGACAAAGGACATAACCCAAGAGGCGTTACATAAAATACAGATATGAGAGTGGACCAACAGGTAGTCTGTAGTTGATTCATGAAGAGCCTAATTATGGCTATATAGGAGGATACGGAAAACTTAGTAGATCATGTAAGTTAAACGTAGTGAAACCCAGCATAGGAAATCCAGTCTCTCAGATACGACATCGTAATCCTCGAGAAATATTCAGATAGGATTTGGGGTAGTAGAAGGTACAATGTAAATGTTATGGACATAAAAGAGAGTGGCACAAGGGAGATAACTGAAATTTCAATTCAGAAGCAACCCTATGAGCACAAGGGAATATAGGTAAGTAACTAAGGATAATGATAGGTGAGTAAGAATATCAGGAATACCGTGGGGTATACAATGTAATAAGGTCGCAACTTTATAAGAGTCAGAAGGTCTTCCCTAAGCACTACAACGAAAGACTAGTTGAGGAAATAAGGAAACATGCTTCAACATAAGCATAGTGACCTAAAGAAGAAATGGTTTTGTAACACCAGTCTCACTATAATTTTGTATGCACTCCATAAGAAAGTGGCACCTATCATGGCTAATGAACGGGGAAAAAAATCAAAAGTTGATAATTGAGATCATATGAGTTACAGGGAACTCCCCTATTCGTAGGCACTAAGATAAGCCTAGTATCCATGCAGCAAGTCACAAAACGACCAGGAAAAGTAATTGCTTACATTTAAATACAACTGAGAAGGCATGAAAGGAAATCTATGGTGCTAGCATATTAAAAGGAAGGGCACGGGTAGTATAAATAGATATATGTAGGTTGCAAGCTAATGTATTGTGAAGCGACAAGGTTTTAGCTAGACAGGAGTAAGGATAAGAAAAGGTGGGTGAGAAGGTGACAAGATTAGGTAAGTCCTCGGGATTACACCCATCACAGCAAGAGAGCTGATGGTTTCCATAAAGTAATAAAAAGCTCAGTATAGCATGAGTCAACTAAGGGGAGTTTAATACTAGGAGAATTTAGAAGAGATGGAATGCTGCCCCAGTGGTAGAATAAGGGTGTAATTGTGATGGATAAGAGGATGACGTTTAGTCATTTTATTGGGTAATGATTCAAAGAAAAGGGATTTCATGAAATGCACGGGATTAGAATACCCCCATAGGATGAATCACATTGGGATGCTATGAAATATAGTTATTAGATTATAGTATCGTCCCTAAGTGGAGCAGTTTAATCACTTCAAATGTTCCCCGATGCGACGTGAGCCCTAGTGATGATATATTACTGTGCTGTGTTGTTCAAAGTTTTTGAAAGTGATATTTATAACCTAATGAACCTGGTTCTTGATGATTAATGATCACAAAAATACAAAGTGTTGGATGTGTATACAGGATAAATG
The DNA here is from genome assembly GCA_005239495.1 of Nicotiana undulata. Classification (NCBI taxonomy): domain Eukaryota; kingdom Viridiplantae; phylum Streptophyta; class Magnoliopsida; order Solanales; family Solanaceae; genus Nicotiana; species Nicotiana undulata. The sequence continues at coordinate 88,388 of ML255064.1, forward strand.
CAAAGAGTTTGTCATCTTGTAAAAGGGGGAATTTGTTGGCCTATATCACTGAATGGGTTTTGAAGATTGACAGAAGGTGTTCAGTTGAACCAGGTCCATCATATCATACACTTCTGAATGAAGCAGTTGGATCACAAATCGTACAAGTCTAGGAGATATCAGTGATTGCTAAGTATCAAAAAACTAAGAGAATGTCTCCTAATACGAAAAGGTTGCAAATTGATAAGAGAAAATAGAAGTTGCTTTCAGCTAGGACAGAAATAGAGGAAGGAAGTTGAGTTACAATAAAACTCGTCTACCAAGGAAGAGTTGGATCAGAATTGTATCATGGACTCAACAAACGGCCTCTATAAATAATCAAAGTATTACTACTGAAAGTAGTGACGCACAAGTGCAAAAGTGAATCAAGTTCTGAAGTAAAAGTTCCAGAGGTTTTGCAAGCATAATTGTTGTGCGATACAAAGGCTACAGTTCAACTAGAAGGAACAGTTTCATTGTTTGTATGTTGAGTCTAGTTGATTGTAGTAGGAGTTTAAATATTGTATCTTATCATCTTTCATAGAAGCAATTGTAATAGGTACACATTGTATCTTATCCTTGAAGAGTCTAACACCTAGGAAAAGATCAAGATGTGTGCACCACCTGGGAACTGGGAAGGACAATCAACTGCAAGACCACCACTCTTCAACGGCCAGTACTATTCTTGGTGGAAGAATAGAATGAAGGATCACCTTATTGAAGAGGACTATGAACTCTGGGACATAATCACTGATGGACCACTTGCAACAATGAAGAAAACTGCTGAAGGAGTAGATGTGCCTAAAACTAGGGTTGACTGCACGACTGAGGATCTGAAGAAATGGGAGAAGAATGCCAAGGCTAAGAAGTGGCTAGTGTGTGGACTAGGCCCAGATGAATACAGCAGAATCCAAAGCTGCACCACTGCCAAGGAAATCTGGGATACTCTACAAGTGGCACATGAAGGAACAACTCAAGTGAAGAGGTCTAGAGGTACATTGCTATACTCTCAGTATGAAAACTTCACTATGAAGGAAGGTGAAACAATTCAGGAGATGTACACAAGGTTCACAACCTTGACTAATGAACTCAAGTCTCTTGGAAGAGTCATCCTTGAAGAAGACAAGGTTGAGAAGATCTTGACAAGGGTTCTACCTATCTCCTGGGAAAGCAAGATAACTGCCATTCAGGAATCCAAAAATATGGCAACCCTTATACTAGATGAGTTGATTGGCAACCTTACTGCTTATGAACTCAGAAGGCAGACCATGAAAATAGATGCCCCAAAGAAAGAAAGAAGTCTATCACAGAGGGAACAGATCTGAAGGAAGATGAGATGGCCATGATCACCAAAGAATTTAGAAACTTTCTCATGAGGAAGAAAGGCATCACTAGAGGGGGAAACATCAACAAGGCAAAGGCTCCTGAAAGGCCAACTAATGAGGGATGCTACAAGTGTGGAAAAACTGATCATCTCATCAAGATCTGCCCCTAGTGGAAAGTAGAATGGAGGAAGGAGAGATATGAAAGAAAGAACTAGAAGAAGGAACTGGTCCAACCCAAGAAAACTACTACAAAGGCTATGGTTGCTGCTTGGGGGGAAAGTTCAGATGAAGAATCAGAAGATGGTGAGACAGAAGATCAAGCTCTCATGGCAGTTGGAGAATCTGATGAGGAGACTTATGAAGAACCACATGTAAGTATCTCACATCTTAAAACAAAAATAAAGCTTCTATCTAAGGAGAAACTCTCTGAGTTGCTACTTGACTTCATTGATGATTCTGAGGAGAACTCTAAAGAGAAAGATCAACTATCTAAAGAGTGTGCAATGCTGAGAGCCAAATGCATGGACCTGGAAATAAGGGCCAGTGAATCTAAAAAGAAAAACACTGTCTTGATGAACCAGGTTCAACCACTCGAAACTGAGATTCTAGAACTAAAATCTGAAAATTTAAAGATGAAATTAGGATCCAGTAAAAAGGTAGTTGATCACTCTCATGTGAAGTTAGAAGAAGACTTAGGTAAATTGAAAGATAAAATGTATGCCAAAGATGAGCAGATAAAGTCTCTTAAAGAAGAACTTGTCAAAGTCAAACATGAATTTGATAGAACACGTAAGTGGAATAAGTCTTCTGATGCTTTAACTGTGAAGACCCGCAAAATTTCTTGCTTAAAATAGCGCCCAAATAAGTCCCCGAGTGGTTATCTCTGAGAAAACTCTTAAATCAGACCTTGATTTTTTGTAAAAATACCCCGGGATTTGAAAGAACTTAATTTTTCCAGAAATTGGGTGTTATGCGACGCACAATGCGATCGCATAATGTGTATGCGGACCGCATAGTGGTCGCATACACGTGCAGATCACTTCCCAACTGAAGGGGTGTTATGCGACGCACAATGCGACCGCATAACGTGTATGCGGACCGCATAGTGGTCGCATACCCGGGTAGAATGTTTCAAAATTTGGCCCACCTGGGGGCCTTTCTGCGGTCCACAATGCGAACCGTATGTCAGGAATGCGATCGCATTCCTGACCGCATATTCGACACGGTCTGTTATTTTTCTAAAATTTTATACCCGACCCCACTTTCATTTAACCCCTGCCCCCTTTCATTTTAACAAGTTTCTGAACAAAATAGAGAGAAGGAAAGGAGAGTTCTTGAGAGAGGAAGTGGCCCTTCCATTAGAGTGATTTTCAAGGTCTCTCAGGCCCGGTATTTCGTGTAATCTCCTTCTTCCCCATTCCAGCAGGTAAGGATTCCCAATCCCTTTTTCTATAAATTTTCTAATTTTAAACAAAGGGAGGGTTGGTATGGATTGACTCTTGAAAATAGTAACCAAGACCTTGCATGCATGTTTATTAATGGTGTTAATTTAGTAAGAGAGAGTGGGTTGGGGTAAAACTTCACAAAGATAGGGTTGGTAACCTAGTAGGTTCACATAGTGTTTGGAAAATTGCTTGAGAGAGAGTCCGAATTGCATGCATAACTTCAATTCTGAGTTGAATGTGTTTAATTGTGAACTAGATTGACGGTACTAGTCGGTTCGGTGATTTCGAGTAGAAGTTGGAAAGGTAAACTCGACTCCAGGTATGTATGGCTAATTTTAAGCCTTGTAGAATCCCCCCGTTGGTGTGCGAGCATATGGTATGTGTACCTCGTTTGAGATTATGTGAATTGATCGTTCTAATGTGTTGAGACGTAAGATTCTATTCTCTGATTGTCTTAGCTATTGCCATATACCCCGTGCTATGTGAAGTTGTAAAATGGTGATTTCCTTGTGCTTACTCTATCACGTGCAAAGATCGTTAAATGTTGAACACCCCGGTATGAATGGATGGGCTACCAAACTAAAGAAATGATAACGAATCCAATTGTCGAATGTATCTAAGGGCTAAATGTTGTGTAGTAAATAATGGAAAGGAAACGTGGGTAACTAATAGAACTTTATGTTGTTGACATACTGTATATGGATCACTGTTGGATAAAGATTTTATGTGGCCGTGATTATTTGGCTGTTATGAATGATTGTCCTTGATAATGAGAATCTTTGTGATTTGCTTGTTGGTTGATGTGAACTTATGTTCTTCGTGATGAAGATCCTTGGGATCAAATTGGTGGTGTTTGTTCATTGTCCGGTGGGATCGGGTTGCACGCCGCAACACGGAGTAATAAGGGTGGACGAGGTAATAAGGGTGAGAGCAGGGGATAAGGGTGGCCGAGGAAATAAGGGTGGCCGAGGTAATAAGGATGGAATGTGATCATTATCACTATTGAAATGAAAATCTATGAGACTCTTGAATATGGAGGTGTTGAAATGAAAAGGGGAATTTGTGAAACTCTTGACTTTGGTTATTTTGATTTATGTGCAATGCTTGTTGGGTTCTATTAACTGTCTCTTATCTGTGTACTGCTTGATTGTACTTGNAGGTAATAAGGGTGAGAGCAGGGGATAAGGGTGGCCGAGGAAATAAGGGTGGCCGAGGTAATAAGGATGGAATGTGATCATTATCACTATTGAAATGAAAATCTATGAGACTCTTGAATATGGAGGTGTTGAAATGAAAAGGGGAATTTGTGAAACTCTTGACTTTGGTTATTTTGATTTATGTGCAATGCTTGTTGGGTTCTATTAACTGTCTCTTATCTGTGTACTGCTTGATTGCACTTGAGGTAAAGTTTGTTCATACATACTAGTACTATTCCACAGTTAGTGGTGCCTCCTTTTCTTCTCCTCAGCAATTGTGGTGAGCCCCTCTCTTCCTCAGGGCCATGTGTGGATTATACCACCCTCTTTTGCTTATGTTATAAAGGTATAGCCGGGGCCTTGTTACCGGTAGGTTATGTAAAATCCCTAGTATTCGTAGAGGCTCCGTAGACACAATGTGGGTAGTGCATAAATGTATTTTTGGGTAGTAACAATGCGTACTCAGAACTGTGAACCATGTTGGAAAGTTATGTATGTATTATGTATGCTTGAATATTAGTCGTTAACATGTTAAAAGAGGAAGACAGTGGAGACATGCTGTAAGATGTACTTTGGAACTAAAATCGGTTAACTCATTTGAATCAATGTATGTTATAAACGCGGGGTATTACGTTGGGCATGAAAGGCAATCCAGGTCCGCTTGATTGGGATCACCCGGTTAGGTGCCGGTCTCGTCCCTCGATTTTGGGGCGTGACATTAATATGGCTCCAAGATAATCATAGTAGCAACCAGAGAGGGGATGGTTTTGGGAGTCAATTGCCTAAATGGGACCCCATAAGCAAGTATCTCACTCTCCCTGAAAATAAAATTTGCACCCATTGTGGGAAGACTGGACACTCTAAATATGAGTTTTCTGCAAAGGAAAAGGCCAGTCAGAAAAATGAGAGATTCATTAAAAAGAAAAATTGGCTACCAAATTGGGCCAGAAAAAATCTTATTCATCCATTCTCTCATGGAAATGGACCCAAACTAGTTTGGCATCTTAAAACTAACCCCTGATTTCTTTTGAAGGTACAAGTGAAGGGAGGCAGCCAATTTTGGTTTTTGGATAGTGGCTGTTCTAAGCATATGACAGGGAACAAGGAACGGTTCCTTTCACTTGAAAGTCTCCAAGGAGGAAATGTCTCCTTTGGAAACGGAAAGAAAGGTGAAATAATAGGGGTCGACAAGGTAGGTAAAGATGACACATGTTCAATTGAGCATGTGTATCTGATAGATGGCTTGAAATAGCCTTATCAGTGTGTCACAACTGTGTGACAGAGGTAACCTTGTCGCTTTTACTTCCACGAAATGTTTTTTGATCAACTTGCTTACTGACAAGATTGTCTTTCAGGGAAAAATAATGAACAATATCTATGTCATTGACTTGCCCACACTGTCTGACAATGAACTCACTTGCCTTAGTGTGTTGGACAGTGATCCCCTCCTGTGGCACAAAAGACTTGGTCATGCAAGTCTAACTCAACTTAACAAGCTGGTCTCTAAGGACTTAGTGGTAGGGCTTCCTAACATTAAGTTCAAAGAAGACAAGGTTTGTGAGGCATGTGCAAGGGGGAAGCAGGTAAGGTCTTCTTTCAAAAGTAAGAAAATGGTCAGTACCACCAGGTCGTTGGAACTGGTTCATATGGATCTCTGTGGTCCCATGAGAACTCTAAGTAGAGGTGGAAAGAGATATGTTATGGTACTAGTAGATGATTTCTCAAGGTTCACTTGGACCTTGTTCTTGGCATCTAAGGATGAAGCATTTGAAATGTTCACCTCATTTGTCAAGAAGATTCAGAATCAATTAAGACATCAACTAGCATCCATTAGATCTGACCATGGTACTGAGTTTGAGAATGCAAAGTTTACTGAGTTCTGTGATGAACATGGTGTGAATCACAATTTTTCTGCTCCTAGAACCCCACAGCAAAATGGGGTTGTTGAAAGGAAAAACAGAACTCTTGAAGACATGGCAAGAACCATGCTTCTATCAAGCAAACTACCTCACAGCTTCTGGGCAGAAGCAATTAACACTGCATGTTATATTATCAATAGATGCATGACCAGACCTATGGTAGAGAAAACTCCATATGAATTACTTAAAGAGGGAAAACCCAACATATCCCATCTTAGGGCTTTTGGAGGCAAGTGTTATGCGCATAATAATGGCAAAGATTCTTTAGGAAAATTTGATCCCAGAAGTGATGAGGAAGTGTTCTTGGGATATTCTACCCATATCAAAGCTTATAAAATATATAATAAAAGAACTACGTGTGTAGAAGAAAGTGTACATGTTGTCTTTGATGAAACTAACACTTTATCTGAGAGACAGGAACCAGAAGATGAGGAGCTTGGACTGGTGAGGAGCAATGACTACATTGAAGCACCTATGGGAGATGGAACAGGTGATGGACCAGGTCCAACAACCCCACGAAAATCGACAGGGGGAATTCCTCATGAAAATACTAGTCCTGATCTTGTTCCACTGCAATAAGACAACTTGGAACAATCCAAAAGTGAACAACTGGCTCTCAAACCACGCAGATATCAGAGTTCTCACCCCCTTGAGAACATCATAACAGACCTGAGATCTGGAATCAAAACCAGATCCTCCTTGAAAAATCTGTGTGCGTTTGATGCATTTCTATCCATGATTGAACCGAAGAACATTGCTGAAGCCCTGAAAGATGCTGACTGGGTAACTGCTATGCAAGAGGAGCTAAATCAATTTGAAAGAAGTCAAGTATGGAACTTGGTACCCAGACCACTGGATAGATCAATAATTGGCACCAAGTGGGTATTCAGGAATAAACTCGATGAGGATGGAACTGTTACTAGAAACAAGGCAAGACTGGTTGTTCAAGGATACAACCAAGAAGATGGAATTGATTATGATGATACCTTTGCTCTTGTGTCAAGATTGGAGGCAATCAGACTTCTTATAGCATTTGCTGCACATATGGAATTCACTTTGCATAAGATGGATGTAAAGAGTGCTTTTCTCAATGGCTATTTGAAGGAAGAGGTATTTGTAAAACAGCCTCCTGGTTTTGAAAGCAAAGAATCACCTGATCATGTATTAACTTGACAAGGCTCTCTATGGACTCAAGGAAGCACCTAGAGCCTGGTACGAGAGATTGTCAAAATTCCTACTGGAACATGGGTACAAACGAGGCAAAATAGACAGTACTTTGTTCTTAAAGGAAAAGGGAAAAGATCTTCTGATTGTACAAATTTATGTTGATGATATCATATTTGGGGCAACAACTGAGAAGCTCAGCAAGGAATTTGCTACATTAATGGGGAGTGAGTTTGAAATGAGTATGATGGGTGAGCTAACCTTTTTCTTAGGTCTGCAAATCAAACAAACTCCACATGGAACAATGATTCATCAGCAGAAGTATGTGAGAGAACTCCTCAAGAAGTTCAAAATGGAAGATTCAAAGGAGATAGATACCCCAATAGCCACAGCTACAAAATTAGATGTGGATGAACCTGGTTCATCCGTTGATCAGAAGACGTACAGAGGGATGATTGGATCTCTACTATATCTTACTGCAAGTAGACCTGATATTGTGTTCAGTGTGGGACTATGTGCTAGGTTTCAAGCCAATCCAAAGGAATCACATCTCACTGTAGTGAAGAGAATTTTGATATTTGAAGGGTACTACTGATTTGTGCCTTTGGTATCCTAAAGGTAGTAATTTTGACCTTGTAGGATATGCTGATGCTGATTATGCAGGTTTCCTGGTTGACAGGAAAAGTACTTCAGGTATGGTTTATTTTTATGGGCTCCTGCCTTGTATCTTGGGCTACCAAGAAACAAAATTCAGTAGTCTTGTCTACTACTGAGGCTGAATATGTGGCTGCAGCCTCTTGCTGTGCTCAGTTGCTGTGGATTAAG
>ML255064.1:96519-110859 GCA_005239495.1 Nicotiana undulata
GGATGCATTCCTATTTACTGTGATAACACTAGTGCAATTAGTATGACTAAGAACCCGGTTCATCACAAGAGAACTAAGCACATAGATGTTAGGCACCATTTCCTGAGGGACAATTATGAGAAGGGGATGATCTCAATTGAATTCTGTGCCACTGATCATCAAATTGCTGATATATTTACCAAAGCATTGAGTAGGGAGCATTATGAGAGAAACGGGCTTGAATTATGGATGATTAAGTTCACCTATTGAGAAAAAAAAGGGGGAGAGGAGGAAATTTTATGGCTAGAAATTGTAATTGGGTACTTAATCAGATTAATCATTGCTCAGCACTATGTCTTTGTTGTCATACTCTTATGCCATGTATTAATATGATTCCCTAGTTGCTAATGATGTTTCTCTAGTTTTGAATTGAGGCAAAATAAAGTTTTTTCAGGATGAACCTGGTTCATCCATGGTGGTTTACATGACTGACAAGGTACGTTTTCATCTCCATACATGTATTAATTCAAGTACAGTCATACATGAGTAGGATTCTATCCTTTTATGGTTCAGTTCAAATTCTCGTACTTACCCAAATAATGAACCAGTTTAAAGAAGTTCCGTCTCATTAAATTAGCCTAGTTTTAGGGGGAAAGAAACGGTCTAATCAATGTCAAATCACTGACAGTCCTTAATCGATTAGTATCCTACTTGTGTTAATACTCGTCCGTTATAATCACCACAGCCACAAGTTATAAATAGGCCATCATTACCCATAGTGAATAAAGCTATAGGCGAAGCCTGTTCAAGCCATTCAACACTCAAATCTTCACTGTTTTTTGCCCTTTCTTCCTTTTCTCTCAAAAATTAAAAATGTCGTCTTGCTTCATCTGATTCTCAAAATCTTGACTACGATGAAGGAGTATGTGAATCTGATTCCCCACCGGTATACTATTCTGAATCCTCTGAGACACTTGAAACCCCTGAATACCATGAGGCTTTTAGACCTACACCAAACCCTATTCCAGCCCCAAAACCCCGTCGTGTCAAGGTTCTTGCACGAAAATCTGTGGCTTCAAGGTCACGAGCAAAGTTCTTGGAAGATTTATTACAGGCTGAAGAAGAACCCAAACCTGATTCATCCAGTGAATCATTTAAATCAACACTTGAGGACGATGCACCTGGTTCGTCAAGTGCTGAGAAAGGTAATACTGATGTTACCTCTGTGTTAAATTCTGAAAATAGATTTGTGCTGGTTGGGTCTGTGGTGGATGTGAAAGTGCCAAGAAGGCCAAGAAAAACTGGGAAAATTCGTGAGAATAAGGGAGATGCAGGTGTGAGGGGTTCTGGGAAGGATGGTTCTATACTTAGTATTTGTGGCCCAATTCCTGAGAATCTTGAAGATGATATCGTAATGATAGGGGGAACTATTGAAGTGGAGGATGCTGCTACTGGATTAGAACATCTTATGTAGGAGATAGATGATCGTGTTTCTTCTGGAGAAGAAACCTTGGCTGAGAGGCTTAAGAAACTAGGGGACTCATACAACCCCAAGAAGAGAAGGACTCCCAAGTCCATCAAGTCTAAGGCCTCAAAGAAAAGGAAAACTGATGAGTCTGTTGGTGTACCTGTTCCAAGGGTACGAGCTACGAGAAATACTGTTCGTGAAGAAGAGGAGAAGCTGGAAAAAGCTCTTCAAGAGAGCAAAAGAAAGAGAGCTGAGAAAGGGAAAGCGAAAGTAGGGGAGCCTGTTGAGGCTATTGTTGTTGATGAGATGTTGGACCTGGGCCAACAGGATGAAGAGGTTACTCCAGTGGTGGTCAAGAAACCCAAGGCAAAATTGACTAAGACTTCCTCAAAGAAGTCAGCACCTATGTCTGCTACCACCGTGGGTACATCTACGAGGACACGGTCTAAGGTAAAGTCAAAGAAGAAAGTTCAGATTGTTGAGAAAGATAATGATCCTGATTGGAGTGGAGATGATGAGAAGGAGGTTGGAGAAGTGTCGATTGACAGAGTTTCCATGTTTGGCAAGCGACATATTTTGAAGGGAAAATTACTGAAAGACCTGGAGGAGCCGGGTATGAGGTACTTAGTGGATTTTCTGGCAGCTCAAGGCTAGAAGGACATGGTCCTTCGCTTGGAGGGCAAGCTGGTCAGAAATGAGGTAGTGGAATTCATGGGGAATGCAACTGTGATTGGAGGAAGGGTTACATCATTGGTCAGGGGAGTTGAAGTCTCTTTTGACGCACAAGAACTGAGAGTTATTCTTGACATTCCATCTGAGGGATATGACCATTATACAAGGCAAAGGTGGCCTTGCTTGGATGGAATGGCCTCAACACTTACCATCACCAGATTCTTTTGTGATAATGAAGAAGAGCCTGAGCCCAGGGCAGTGTACAAAAGCGAGATGAAGCCTGAAAACAAGCTATTCTTTGAGTTTGTGATTAAATTTCTGCTGCCAAGACAAGAGCGCAGGCATATTGCCAACTATATGGATCTAATGCTTATGGAGTGCCTGTATAGAGGCAAGCAGATCAATTGGCCATCTTTGATCATCCAGCTTTTGGACAGGGAGGTAAATAGAACCAAGGCCCATGCGATTCCTTATGGATTTATACTTATTGCAATTCTGGGTCATTTTCGAGTTCCCACTAAGAAGACTGAAATGGCTACTGCTAAGGATTTCTTTGGGAAGGACACTTTGCCGTCATGACGAAGGAGTCGGTCTCCAAGTGATATTCGAAATTCTTCAGGCTCAACAAACCTCCATTGCTTAGTTACAAAATCACCATAGAGCTCCAAATAGGGTCGAGCAGGGGACTACTTGCCGTACTAAGCCGGTACCGAAAGGATCGAGTGATAATACGTCGACGATCATTCCTGCTGTAATGAAGATGCTCGAGGAGCTCACCAAGAGAATTGAATCAGGAGAGAAAAAAATTGAAGCCAATAATAAAAAAGGTGGAAACTTACAACTCCCAAGTTGACTAGATACCGGGGGCACCACTGTTCTTGAAAGGAATGGATTCGAAGAAGTTTGTGCAAAAACTGTTCCCTCTGAGTGCGGCTCTGAAGCCCATTCCGAAGAAGTTCTGAATGCCTGAAATACCCAAATATAACGGGACCACTGACCCCAATGAGCATGTTACCTCTTACACATGCGCCATTAAGGGTAATGATTTTGAGGACGACGAAATCGAGTATGTGTTGCTGAAAAAGTTCTGAGAGACCCTGTCGAAGGGAGCAATGATTTGGTATCACAACCTGCCACCAAATTCTATCGATTCATTCACCATGTTGGCGGATTATTTCGTAAAAGCACATGCCGTGGCCATAAAGGTTGCAACAAGGAAATCTGACCTCTTCAAGGTGAGACAGAGGGATAATGAGATTCTAAGGGAGTTTGTGTCTCGATTCCAAATGGAACGCATGGAGTTTCCACCGGTCACAGATGATTTGGCCATTCGAGCCCACGGGTTGAATGAACAGAGTTCGATAGCATCACGTCAGTTAAAATAAAATTTGATCGAGTACCCTGTTGTAACTTGGGAAGATGTTCACAACCGATATCGATCAAAGATCAGGGTCGAAGATGACCAGTTGGGAGCCCCTTACGGTTCAATACATCTAAACCAGTCAACAGGTAAAAACAAGAGGAACGTCGATAGAGAGACAAGGCCGAATAGAGATCGGTATCAACCACATATTGCAGATCGAATGAATAACAGTCAAGGACGCAACTCCACTCGGAATGATTGAAGAAGCGATCGAGGACAAAATTCTCGGGGGCTTATGTATAAAACTGGATTTGACAAGTATGCAGACCCCACAGAGGCGCCTCGGCTATTAGAGTATAATTTTAGCGTTGATGCATCGGGCATTGTATCGGCTATCGAAAGGATCAAAGACACTAGGTGTCCCAGACCTATACAGACTAATCCTTCTCAAAGGAACCCAAATTTAATGTGTAAGTATCATGGAACACACGGTCATCGGATCGAAGATTGCAGGCAGTTGAGGGAGGAGGTAGCCCGTCTGTTCAATGAGGGACATCTTTGAGAGTTCCGTATCGATCGAGCCAAGAATCACTTTTGAGTCGGGGACTTGGTCTTAATGATGTTTATCTACGTCAATACCACACAAGAGGGGGGGGGGGGTGATTTGTGTGGTGTCCAATTTTCGTGTGCACTGGATAGAAGGACATTGTTCTTCTACGTGTTCCAACTCCTACTGTTGCGGAATAATAAATGCAGAAAAGTAAAGAACACATATATTTTTACGTGGAAAATACCTGGCTCAAAAGGGGAAAAACCACGACCTACTACTCAGTAGGATTTTCTCCAACAATTCACTACAAGAATGAGACAAACAAAATTTACAAAATAAACTCTTTTGTAAACCTAAGAACTACCTCTAATCCCTTTGTGGAAAACTAGCCTCTAGCTATTTGCGACAAACTTCAAGTTAGCTATAACTTGAACACTCAGTACCTATTACAATTGCTTCTAGATAAAACTGAAAGGTACACATTATAATCACCTACTACAAATAAACTAGGCTAAAAGACAACAAATGGAACTGTTTCTTCTAGCTGGTTCAAGTAGCTCCAGATTCGCACTCTCCAATTTGGCTCGAACTGCTTGCAAAATATCTTCACGAATTTTGCTCTCAATTCTTAATAAATTTCTTCTTTTGTGTGTCTATCTACAATAAGAACATTCAACAATATATATAGGATTTAGTAGATAAGGAATTAACTAGAATCCTAATGCTACTCTTCCTTGGTGAAAGAGTTCTAGTCAAACTCAACTCCTAAATCCTTCCTTATCTTAAATTTTGTTTTTATTGAATAAGGAGTCATTATCCAATTTTGTTTTTGCAATCTTTTCGACCAGAAGATATCTCAATTTCACCAGAATACGTTTATCTCATGCATGTGCATCTCATGTGCCTTTGAATCTGCTCGTTTATGTCACCTGTGATGGACCTGGTTCATCTCGGAGTTCCTTTGTCAATCTTCAAAACTATTTCCTTTCTTGGGCCAAAAAATTCCCCCTTTTTGATGATGACAAACTTTGTGCTTCAGGCCTGTTTCAACTTAGTCCAACAGTGAAACATATTAGAGTATTAAGCATTTATCATAAAGAACCAGGTTAATTAGGTTATAAATATCACATGTTCAGAGCACAACCTATCTTCCCCCTTTTGGCATCATCGTAAAGTTGCAAAATAATTGTGTGAATCCCAGATTTTTAACACTTACTCATGGCCATTTGGGCAACTGCATATGCAATCATGGATTAATCATCAATAATCAACTGAGAATTCAAACTATCAAAAATTAGAGATACTGAATCAGAGCAAAAAGCATCAGATTTCATTGATAGAGCGAATACGAATCTGCCACAATCCACAAAATAAAACAAAAACAGTTAAAACATGAGCAACAAACAAAAAATTCTGAATCTGGGTCACTGAAAGTTCTAGACAGGCTAGAAAATTAAGGCTTGGAAGAGCTACAGACCTGGTTCGTTTAGCCAAGGAAGATGGTCAGCAGACTTAGAAACAGATGAAGACTTATTTGAGGAAGTCTTGGCTTTCTTGGGATTAGGGGTCGAATCTCTACCTCAGCCACTTTTTCACTTTGATGGACCAGGTCCATCTTATCCACTTCAACAGCCTCAATAGGCTTAACAACCTTTTCTTTCCCTTTTTCCACTCTTTTCTTTTTACTCTCCTCTAAAGCTCTCTTCAACTCGTCCTCACTTTGCTTTAACTTGCTCCTTGTAGTTCTTCCTCTTGGAAGAGAAAAATCAGAAGTCTCAGAAGAAGCAGCATTTCTTTTCTTACTTTCTCTTGTTGTTCCAGACGTTTGAGCTTTAGGAGTTCTTTTCTTCTTTGGATTGTAATTATTGCCTAACTTTTTCAGCAGATCCGCCAGGGTTTCCTCAGTAGATGAACCAAGTTCATCTGTGTGCTTTCCTAGATTTACTAACCCTTCTGCAGCTTCTCCTGATTCACTTCCCATTGCATTCTTGCTACTTTCTTCCTCCTTTTCTAGCTCAACACCACATATAGCCATTTTTACAGATTCTTTCCCTATTCCCCTCTCTTCACTCCTCACTCCCTCTCTCCCTTTTTCTTTTTCAATTTTAAGTTTACCTCCTCTCCCTCTTGTCTTAGGAATTTCCACATCTACCACAGACCCAACCAGTATGAACCTATTTTCTAAGTTTTCAGCGACCTCGAAAATGACCTCAGAAGAAGGTTATGGTACAAAAGTTACCTGTTCAGAATCGGAAGACCCAGTTTCTTCCCCCTCAGTCGCCGACTTGAAAGAGTCATCAAAAAAATTGGGAATGGTTCTGTAAGGGAGGGGATGGCTTGAATGAACATTTAGTTTTGAATTGACGGTTAAGGCTTCCCTAGAATCTAGGTATTTTAATTTGGCGAGGATTCTTGTTGAAACGGAACTGGTTCAAAGTCAATAGGATAGGCTTTCAAATGATTTTGAGTTTTGGCAGAGTTCTGCTCATGATTTAATTATTAGTATTTAAAAGTGTGCAGAGTGTAGAACACATACCCCGTCTTTCAGATGAACCAGCATGATGAACCAGGTTCATCATTTCAGAATCCTCTTGATCAAGCCTCAATTTGCAAAGATAGGAAAAATTTCATTAGTGATTAGTGAGTCATATAAAAATATGACATAAGAGTATACTTTTTATAGTATGAGACTGAGCAATTGTTAATCTGACTATTTACACAAATTCCTGATTTTCTAGCCAATTTTTTTTTCATTTTTCCTTCTTCCCTTTTTTCATGTACATTCTGAACTTGTTCAATCAGGTGATCTTAATCATCCCTAATAGTAACTTGCTCCTTTCAAAATTCTCTCTACTTAGTGCTTTTGTAAAGATATCTTCATGGTTTCACAACCAACTCGTTACTCCTTCAAGTTTCTTTAATGCCTTGTTGCTGTGGAACAAGATCAGGCAAAGGTTCCAGTGAGGTTTGGGAATTATTTTGTTCAGTTCCCCCAGTCATGTTGCCCGGGATGGATGAACTTGTTCCATCACCCGTTCCTTCCTCCAGTGTTGCTCCAGTTTGGACTGAGTTTCTGACCAGCCCAATTTCTTCATCATCTTATTCCTTACCAACCCCAATGATTTAACCTTTCATTCCATTTCCAAAGGAGACATTTCCTCCTTTGAGGTCCTTAAGTGAAAGGAACTAGTCCTTGTTTCTAGTCATGTGTTTTGAGCAGCCACTATCCATGTACCATATTTGGCTACTACCTTTCACTTGAACCTACAAAAGAAAATCAGGGGTTAGTCTTAGGAACCCAAACTAGTTTGGGTCCCTTTCTATAAGCAAAAGGATGAATTAAATTCTTTTTAGCCCAACTTGGTAGCCAATTCTTCCCTCGAACAAAACTTTTGTTCTTTTGACTGGCCTTTTCTTTTGCATTACATTCACTTTTAAAGTGACCAGTCTTACCACAGTGAGTACAAATCTTGTTCTCAGGAAGAGTGAGGTACTTGCTTTTAGGATCCCACTTAGGTAGCGGATTCCCAAAGCCAAGTCCTCTTCTGTTGCTACTATGATGTTCCTGTAGCCATGTCAAAGCATCAGAGGACCTATTCCATTTGCTAGTTCTATCTAGTTCATGCTTGACCTTGCTTAGATCCTCCTTAAGGACTCTTATCTGCTCATCTCTTTTGTACAACTCGTCTTTCATTTTTCCTAGGTTTTCTTATAATGTGAGTTGTGTGTGATCAGCTTTGTTTTTACCTGTTCCTAATTTCAGTTTTAGATTTTCAAATCTTAGATCTAGGACAGTGGTGTCAAGTTCATGAAATTGGTTCTTTAACTCAGCATTTTTACTATCACTTTCACTAGCCCTAAGTTCCAGATTTTTGCATTTAGCTTTCAAAATCACACACTCCTTAGACAGTTGTTTCTTTTCATTGTTTAGACCCTCAGATTCATCAATGAAATACAGATAAACTTAGATAGATTTTCTTTAGAAAAAACTTTAATTTTATCTTTAAGATGAATTATACTTACCTCAGATTCCTCATCAGATTCTCCAAATGCCATAAGTGCTTGTTAATATTCATCTTCATCCTCTGAATCTACATATGAGCTTTCTCCCCAGGCAGCAACCATAGCCTTTGTTGATCCTTTGTTCTTCTTAGGTTGAACCTACTCCTTCTTCCTGTTCCTTCGTTCAACTCTTTCCTTCTTCCATTCAATTTCCCATTAAGGGCGGTTTTTGATGTGGTGATCAGTCTTGCCACACTTGTAACACCCCTCATTGGTTTGTTTTTCAGTAACCCTTGGTTTGTTGTAGCTTCCACTTCTTGAAGGACCCTTTTCTCTCATTAGGTACTTCTTGAAGTCCTTTGTGATCATGGTCATCCTCCTCCAGATCAGCTTCTTCAGTGATTCTGAATGCCAGACTCCTTTCCTTCTTGGGACCATCCATATTCATAGTCTTCTTTCTAAGTTTATAGGCAGTGAGATTTCCAATCAGCTCATCCATCTTAAGAGTTGCAATGTTCTTAGATTCCTGAATCGCTGTAATTTTGCTTTCCCAAGAGACTGGCAAGACCCTTGTCAGAATTTTCTCAACCTTGTCTTCTTCAAGAATGGCCCTTCCAAGAGACTTGAGTTCATTGGTCAGTGTAGTGAACCTTGTATACATCTCTTGGATGGTCTCTCCTTCCTTCATGGTGAAATTCTCATATTGAGAATATAGTAGAGTTCCTCTTGACCTTTTCACTTGAGGTGTTCCTTCATGAGCCATTTGCAAAGTGTCCCAAATTTCTTTGGAAGTGGTACAACTTTGAATTCTACTATACTCGTCTGGACCGAGTCCATACACAAGCCACTTCTTGGCCTTAGCATTTTTCTCCCACTTTCTCAAATCCTCAACAGTGCAGTCAGCTCTAATCTTTGGCACATCTACTCCTTCAGAAGTCTTCTTCATGGTGGTTAAAGGACCGTCAGTGACTATGTTCCATAGTTCATAGTCTTCTCCAATTAAGTGATCCTTCATCCTATTCTTCCACCAGGAGTAGTACTGGCCATTGAAAAGTGGAGTCCTAACAGTTGATTTTCCTTCCCAATTCCCAGGTGGTGCACTCATCTTGATCTTTTCCTAAGGTGTTAGCCTCTTCAAGGATAACCCGCTTCGATACCAATTGATTATCTACGTCAATACAACACAAGAGAGAGGGGGGGGGGGTGATTTGTGTGGTGTATAATTTTCGTGTGTACTGGATAGAAGGACCTGGTTCTTCTACGTGTTCCAACTCCTACTGTTGTGGAATAATAAATGCAGAAAAGTAAAGAACACGGAGATTTTTACGTTGAAAATACCTGGCTCAAAAGGTGAAAAACCACGACCTACTACTCAGTAGGAGTTTACAAAACACCAAACACTTCACTACAACAATGAGCCAAATAGCATATACAAAATAAACTCTTTTGTAAACCTAAGGACTACCTCTAATCCCTTTGTGGCAAACTAGCCTCTAGCTATTTGCGACAAACTTCAACTTAGCTATAACTTGAACACTTAGTACCTATTACAATTGCTTCTAGATAAAGCTGAAAGGTACATGTTTTAATCACCTACTACAAATAAACTAGACTAAAAGACAACAGATGGAACTGGTTCTTCTAGCTGGTTCAAGTAGCTCCAGATTCGCACTCTCCAATTTTGCTCGAACTGCTTGCAAAATTTCTTCACGAATTTTTCTCTCAATTTTTGATAAATTTCTGCTTTTGTGCGTCTCTCTACAATAAGACCATTCTGCAATATATATAGGATTTAGTAGATAAGGAATTAACTAGAATCCTAATGCTACTCTTCATTGGTGAAAAAGTTCTAGTTAAACTCAACTCCTAAATCTTTCCTTATCTTAGATTCTGTTTTTATTGAATAAGGATTCATTCTCCAATTTCGTTTTTGCAATCTTTTCTATAAGAAGATATCTCAATTTCACCAGAATACGTTTATCTCCTGCATGTGCATCTCATGTGCCTTTGAATCTGCTCGTTTATGTCACCTGTGATGGACCTGGTTCATCTCGGAGTTCCTTTGTCAATCTTCAAAACTATTTCCTTTCTTGGGACAACACTTAAGAAAAGTCACCATCAACTCCCGAGATCCTTATGAAGGGAAGTTTGGCCCGAATTAGGAAGGACCCTACCAAATCCTCGACATAGTCGGGAAAGGATCTTATAAACTCGGAACGATTGACGATAAACCACTGTCGAACAACTGGAACATATCACTTCTCAAGCGATACTATTGTTGAGGTATGACTTTTTCTTTTATTTCATTTATATACATATTCAACACTAACTCATTGCAGGAGTTCAGAAAAAGGCATCGAGACCCCAGGTTTTAAAGTACGCGTTGCACTCTTTTTCCCTTAGATCAATTTTTATCCCAAATGGGTTTTTCCGACAAGGTTCTTAACGAGGCAACAATTATGTGCTACCTGAGAAAAAGTCAATAGTATCCAAGGCTTCTTTGCAATCAACCTCAAATACTGGGAGGCATCACCCTCAGATATCATGTACCTCGTGTCAAAGGGCCTCGACAGGGAAAACTTTGTAATGGGCCAAATGGTCGAATGAACCGTGTCCATATAGATTAGTCGAGTCCCAGTGGAAAAGAATGTACCCATGTATAAATTATTCAAAGAAGTATTTTTTCATTATCAAACATCTCATGTCTCTAGAAAATTCTCTACTATGCAAATAGCATACTTACGATTTTGATATACTATGCAAATCTCATACTTATGATGTTGTGAAAAATGGCTCAAGATCCAAGTGCAAACATACTTTGAATACTCGGGGACTACATACTCGAGTTATCTAAATTCGAAGCCACAAGACCTCAAAGAGGCACCCCTCGATATATAGGCCAAGGCCATCACTCTCGAGGACTAACATTTCGAACAAGTTTGAAATGTTATTGGGAAATATATCCAAGAGGCATACCCGAAGGCTACGACCATGTTAAAGGCTACGGTTAAAATAACGTGGCTCGGAGACGTCCAAATTCCGCAATAAACAATAGTCCTTCAAGTACTTTGAAAAATCGGTTAAAAGACTACCTTTGGCAAAGCAATAAAAAAGGGCTTCGAGCCTCAGAAAACCCAATGGGTAAAAAATAAATGCTAAGGCATAAAGAAAATTTTACTAAGTCTTCTAAGCCGAAAAGGGGAAATAATAGCCGTTTTTAGAGGCCAAATTGGCCCAATCTAATGAGCCAAAGGGCCAATACGTTTGGATTTTGAGACCTTGTTCTCATTCAATTCGGACCTAAGGGTTCCACTACCGAGCTCGAATAAAGTCAACTAGAATATAGATCGAACATTCATCATAAAACCTTAAGGGGTATGTTGTTGTAAGTTCGAAACTTGCCCATTACTTGATAAAAACCTAAGGGTTTGTTTTATTCTAAGTTCAAAATTCACCCGAACTTAGTTATAAAAATAATGCATTTATGGCTTTGATCAAAATTGTCTAAATCTCGAAAATATTGTCAAGCTCGGGGACTCGCTTTTAAAACCTAAGGGATAGATTTAAGTTCGATCTAGTTCGACTACAACAACAAAATGTTCACAAGGAAAAAACAAAGTAGAGTTTGTCACAAATCGGAGACAGGCTGGATAGAGAAAGAACCTTTTTATAGAAGATATTTACATAGGCCATAAGGGGCCTTACACAAAAAACAAAGATAAAACACAGAAGAAGAAAAATCCTAAGGGCCTAGTCCACTTCGCGAGCCTCTTCTTCGTGGGATTCAAATTCATCTCCTCCGCTCTTAGAACCACTAGAAAAGTCTTCATCATAGGAGAGTAAAGTTTCGGCCTCGTCCTCCAAAGCTTTTGCATTCTCGATATCAGCTGAGAGGTTGAAGCCACGAGCATGCACTTCCTCGAGAGTCTCTATCCGGGATGGTCGCCTAGCATGATCGACATCACATTAAAATTTGACTTCAGCATCAACAGAGATCTCCAGTACCCGAATGTTGGCATCAGCGTCAGATCAGTAAGAGGCCACGAGCGCCTCCACCTCAAATATAGCCTTTGCAAGCTCAGCGGCCAACATAGCCTCGAGCTCCTCAATCTTCTAGGACTGGTCCAAGCTTTCCTCCCTCACACTTTGAAGTTGGCACTCGACTGAAGTCAGTTGGGTCTGAACCACGTCTTTCTCTCAGGCAAGGCGATCCATATGCTACTTTGACCCTAGAGTGTCGGCCTCCTCTCGAAGCTGCTCTACCAGATCGCCCTTCTGCTAGGCCTACAAATTCAAAATGTTAATTTCCAAAGTTAAGTGAATACATAACAAACTCCCAAAAAGTTACACTACCCGCTCGATGAGCTCAGTCTGTTCTTGGTGAGCTCTTGTCAGTTCGGCTCAGAGGTCCCTGATCTCCTCCTCTTTCTGAACATATAGGATTTTGAGGCTATCTCTCTCCTCCACGAGCTTATGGAGTTCGGCCTCATATCGGGTCAGCTCAACACGAAATTTGGAAGATGCTTCTCGATGGAGCGCCATGGCCTGTACACAAAGAAGAAAGCCAGACTTGGAAAAAGACAATAAAACACCAGCATAATTATGGAGATTGAAACTTACTTGTTTGAGAAATCGCTGAGCCTCGGATAAAATGAATGAAGCATCCGGGTCGGGACCATCTTCGACCCTGCAAAGCACCCCTGGAATATATCACTCCCTTCATGGGCCGTCCCCACATCGGGAGTTCCTATAGATCGGGCATCTTGGAACTGTCCTTTGGTGAACGTAGGGTGGGGCGGTGAATCGTCGATATTAATTGACCCAAGCGAGTCACTTGGGACATGCTCTTCTCTTCGAAGGGCCTCGGAGATAGACCCTTCAGGTACACCCACTACTTGTTCATCCTGGTGGTATGCATTTTCACCACCCGATGGCTCGAGGACTCTGCTCGGTTCTTCTTCCAAGTTTTCTTCGGCCTGGGATTGAACCGCATCGGCCACCACTGGATTAACAGCCTTCAAAGCTTCAATGCTTCTGTGATGACCCAAAAGGTCATCCTAAGTGATTCAAGCTAAATCTGTGTTCCGAGGCCCCGAAAGCCTTCGTTAATCTCACCTCGATATGCATGTGCAGTCCGGGGCAGGTAGCCGAGAAGCTTCCATGTGAAAAATTTGATAAAAATGGGATTTTTGAATTGAATAATTGAATAAAGTTGACTTTGGTCAACATTTTTGGTAAGCGGATCCTGACCCTTGATGTGACGGTCCCGGAGGGTCCGTAGGAAAATATGGGACTTGGGCGTATGCCCGGAATCGAATTCCGAGGTCCCAAGCCCGAGAAATGAATTTTTAAAGTAAATTATTTTCTGAAAAAAATAAAGGATTTTGAAAATGAATAATTATGTAAAAACCGTGTTACCGGGCTCGTATTATGGTTCCGGAGCCCGGAACAGGTTTAATATTATTGTTATGAGTTGTCTGTAAAATTCGGTAAGAAACGGACTCGGTTTGACGTGTTTCAAATCAAAATGGAAAATTTAATAGTTTATGAAGTTTGAGAAAATTCTATGGATTTTGGAGTTTAATTCATTGTTTTTGATGTATTTTGGAGGTTTAATTATTTGCACAAGTCCGTAGGATGTTTATGAGGTTGTGTGTGTAATTGGTTTTGAGCCCCGAGGGCTCGGGTGAGTTTCGGGTAGGCATCAGAGTGCAAAAAGTAGGAAAATTCTGGTGTTCCCCAAGTTTTTCTGGTGTCTGATACCTCCTTCAGTGCGATCGCAGATTCTACCCTGCGATCGCATAGCATTGGCATGTGATGGGGTCTGATGCACTATGCTATCACACTTGCTTCTCCGCGATCACATAGTGTAATAGGTAGGAAGGGGGCTGGGGGGGTTAGTTGTTCAGTGNGTTGACCTCGTTTCCTCTGAATTTCTTCAACTAACCACAAGATTCTCGGCCAAAAAACATGGAATCAAAGTAGGAATTAGGGATTTTAGGTAGAGTTGGGTTTTTGAGAATTTTGGGTGATTCAACCTCAATTTGGGGTCGAATCTTAAAACAAATCATATATTTTGACTCGTGGGGTTATGGGTGATCGGGTTTTGGTCCGAACCTTGAGTTTGGACCGAGCGGGCCAAGGGTCGGATTTTTGAATCTTAGGAAGAATGCTTTGAAATAAATAATTAGGCTATGGGTTTGATTTTTTGAGCCATTATTGATGTACTTGGGTTGATTATGTCTAGATAATACCGTTCCGGAGTCGGATTCTAAAGGAAAGGCTGTGATCGAGGCTTGACTTGCA
>ML255066.1:0-27439 GCA_005239495.1 Nicotiana undulata
CCATATATATCACAAATACTTACTTCCATAACAAATTCCTTTCCTTTCAACAACTATCCATAAGGCCTCAGAGGAACAATACTATACAAAACATAATCTCATAGTACATATCGCTTCACAATGAATCATATAGAGCATTTCAAGGAAGCATATAAGGCATTACGAGGAGGCATATAAGGCATTACAAGGAAGCATATAAAGCATGATGTGGGCCTAACTACCCGGACATAACAATGATAGCCGCTACGTACGGACTCTCGTCACTTGGCGCATACGTAGCCCCCAAACAATTTACACATAGCATATACATCACCTATGGGGATAATTCCCGCTTACAAGGTTAGAAAGGAGACTCACCTCATGTCGAATCTACCCCTCGGACCATAATTGGGCCCGAAACTCCGAACTCTACACCCGAGGACTCGCAACTAGTAAAAAGGTATACAATAATATCAATGCATGCACAATGCGGGAAATTATCCTAGCTATTCAATAAAATCACTATTCTTGAAGAATTCCCAAATTCCAACCCCGGTCCCGCATGTTCAAATTCCGAAAATTCTCGAAGGGATCACTCACCCATAGCCTAAGGATCATTAAGGTGTGATTTCTACTTGAAATCATGGCCTAAAATGGAAAATCACACAATCCTCAAGAGCCCTAAAAATTACTACCTAATTCCATGATTTTAGATAATTTAGTAGGGAATTTAACTAGGAATTAATGTTTGAAACTAGTGTTAGATAGGGGAATTTACTTACCACAAGTACTAGGTTGAAGGCCCTCTTGGAAGCTCCCAAATAACACAAGGAAGAAGATGGAAAATGGAAGAAATGACTCAATCCCGTGTTTAAATGAAATTTCACTGCCTGGCCTACAAGGATTCCGCACCTGCAGCTCGAGGACCGCACCTGCGGTCTCGCACCTCCGGAACTGGGCAAGAGAGGCTGGGGTTGCACCTGCGGAGCTGGAGACCGCACCTGCGGTTCCGCTTCTGTGGAAGAAGAACTGCACCTGCGGAACCTTCGCACTTGCGAGGCTGGGACCGCAGGAGCGGTCCCGCACCTGCGGCCGGGCAACCGCACCTGCGGTCACACCAGATCAGGTGCACCAGCTGCATCTTCAGCTGGTTTTTGGCCTCGTATGGTGTCCGGGAGGCACCTGGGCCCACCCGAGCCCCCGTCCAAATATACCAACAAGTCCTAACTAATAATACGGACTCGCTCGAGCCTTCGGAACACCCAAAACAGTGCTAAATTTAATAATCACCACTCAAAACCCCTAGGATAAAACTTAAGGATTTCTAAGTTCTTGATTTCTATAACAACGCGCCGGACCGACCCCAAATTTTGTAGACAAGTCATGAATGACATAACGGAACTATCCCCGGTCTAGGAATTTCATTCGGACCTCGGTAACATAAAATCACATTCCAAACCAAATTTCAAATTCTATGAAAATTTCTCAAAACTTCATTAACTCTAAATTTCCCATTTTGATCCGAAACCCGTCAAATCAAGTCCATTTCTTACCAAATTTCACAGATAACTTAAATAACACATACTGAACCTGTTCCGGGCTCCATAACCATAATACGGGCCCGGCAGCACAGGTTTCACATCGAGGTTCATTTTCATGAGCCTTTATTATTTTCAGAAAACAATTTCCTTTAAAAATTCACTTCTCGGACTTGGGTCCTCGGAATTCGATTCCAGACATACGCCCAAGTCCCATATTTTCCTACGGACCTTCTGGGACCGTTAGATCACGGGTCCGGATCCGTTTACCAAAATTGTTGACCAAAGTCAACTTTATTTAATTAATTATCATAAATTCAACTCTTTATCAAGTTTCCACATAAAGGCTTCCCGGCTACGCGCCTGGGCTGCACACGCACGTCGAAGTGAGATTAACAGAGGCTTTTGGGGCCTCGGAACACAGTCATACTTAAATTTACATAAGATGCCCCTTTTTGGGTCATCACAATCTCCCCCTCTAAAACAAACGTTCGTCCTCGAATGGACGTAGAATCGTTCCTGAAGTGCTGAATAGCTGTGGATACCTGCTCCGCATGTCCTCCTCGGACTCCCAATTCGCCTCATCGACTGGTTGGCCCCTCCACTGGACCTTTACGGCAGAAATTCTCTTTGACCTCAACTGGCGGTCCTGCCTATCAATAATAGCAATTGGCTCCTCCTCGAAGCCCAACTTCTCATCTAAATGAATTGTGCTGAAATCAATCACGTGAGAGAAATCAGCATGATATCTCCGGAGCATGGATACATGAAAAACTGGATGAACTCCTGATAAGGCCGGAGGTAAAGCGAGCTCATAAGCAACCTCCCTGACTTGCCTCAATACCTCGAAAGGTCCTATAAACCTTGGGCTTAGCTTGCCCTTCTTCCTGAATCTCATGACACCCTTCATCGGCCAAACCTTCAACATAACCTTATCTCCCTCCATAAATGCTACATCACGTGTCCGCTGATCTGCGTAACTCTTCTCTCTGGACTGAGCCGTGCGGAGTCTCTCCTGAATAATCTTCACCCTATCCAAAGCATCTCTCACCAGATCTGTGCCATATAACTTGGCCTCACCAGGCTCAAACCACCCGATAGGAGAACGACATCGACGACCATATAAAGCCTCGAATGGATCCATCTCGATGCTGGATTGATAATTGTTATTATATGCAAACTCCCCCAAAGGCAAGAACTGGTCCCACTGACCGCCAAAATCAATCACACAAGCCCTGAGCATACCCTCCAAAATCTGAACCGTACGCTCCGACTGACCATCAGTCTGAGGGTGAAATGCTGAGCTGAGATCTATCTGAGTGCCCATCTCACTGTGCAATGCTCTCCAGAAGTGCGAGGTGAACTGAGGACCTCGATCTGATATAATGGACACCGGCACACCGTGCAACCGGACTATCTCCCGAATATAAATCTGGGCCAGCCTCTCTGTAGTATAAGTAGTAGCCACAGGAATGAAATGCGCCGATTTGGTCAATCTATCCACAATGAACCAAACCGCATCAACTTTCCTCAAAGTCCGTGGCAACCCCACCACGAAGTCCATGGTGATGCGCTCCCATTTCCACTCAGGAATGGGCATCTGTTGAAATAAGCCTCCTGGCCTCTGGTGCTCGTACTTGACCTGCTGACAATTGAGACAACTAGCCACAAACTGCACTATATTTTTCTTCATCCGTCTCCACCAGTAGTGCTGCTTCAAATCACGATACATCTTCGTTGCACCCGGATGAACATAATACCGAGAACTGTGGGCCTCTTCTAGAATTCTCTTCCTCAGGCCATCAATATTAGGAACACATATACGGCCCTTGAGCCTCAAAACACCATCCTCGCTCAAAGTAACCTCCTTGGTCCTGACCTGGACCACCGTATCCCGAAGCTCTGCAAGGCATGGATCATCAAACTATCGAGCTATAATCTCCCTCAATAATGAAGACTGAGCAACTACATGAGCCAAAACTCGACGAGGCTCCGAAAGGTCAAATCTCACAAGGCGATTGGCCAAGGACTGAATGTCCAAGGCTAAAGGTCTCTCCTCAGCTGCAAAGTAGGCCAAGCTAAGCATACTCGCTTCTCTCCTGCTCAAAGCATCTGCTACCACATTCACCTTGCCCGGGTGATATAGAATAGTGAGATCATAATCTTTTAACAACTCAAGCCATCTTCGCTGCCTCAAATTAAGGTCCCTTTACTTAAACAAATGCTGTAGACTGCGGTGGTCTGTATAAACCTCACAAGACACACCATACACATAGTGCCGCCAAATCTTCAAAGCATGAAAAATCGCCGCCAACTCTAAGTCGTGCACATGATAATTCTTTTCATGAACCTTCAGCTGGCGTGAAGCATAAGCCATAACCCTGCCATCCTGCATCAACACACATCCCAACCCGACGCGTGAAGCATCGCAATACACGGTATACATCCCATAACCGGAAGGCAATGACAGAACTGGTGCTGAGGTCAAAGCTGACTTGAGCTTCTGAAAGCTCTCCTCACACTCGTCGGACCACCGAAACGGGGCATTCTTTTGAGTCAATCTGGTCAATGGAGCTGCAATAGAAGAGAACCCCTCCACGAATCGGCGATAATAGCCTGCTAGGCCCAAGAAACTCTTGATCTCTGAAACTGAAGTAGGACGCGACCAACTCTGAACCGCCTCAATCTTCTGAGGATCAACCTTGATACCTTCTCCGGATACCACATGCCCCAAAAATGCCACAGAATCTAACCAGAACTCGCACTTGGAGAAATTAGCATATAGCTTCTGTTCCCGCAAGGTCTGGAGCACAACCCTCAAATGCTGCTCATGCTCACCCAGGCTCCGCGAATAAATCAAGATGTCATCAATGAAGACGATGACGAAGGAATCAATATACGACCTGAATACCCTATTCATCAAGTCCATGAACGCTGCTGGGGCATTAATTAAACCAAAGGACATCACCAGGAACTCATAATGGCCATATATGGTACTAAATGCAGTCTTCGGAACATCTGAAGCCCGAATCTTCAACTAATGATAACCCGATCTCAAATCAACCTTGGAAAACACACGAGCACCCTGCAACTGCTCAAATAAATCATTGATGCGTGGCAGAGGATACTTATTCTTTATAGTAACCTTATTCAGCTGGCGGTAATCAATACACATCCTCATAGACCCATCCTTCTTCTTCACAAATAGGACTGGAGCACCCCACGACGACACACTCGGCCTGATGAACCCCTTGGCCAATAACTCCTCAAGTTGCTCCTTTAACTCTTTCAAATCCATAGATTCCATACGATACGGGGGAATGGAGGTAGGCTGAGTATCTGGACCTAAATCAATAGAGAAATCAATATCTCAATCTGGAGGCATGCCTGGAAGATCTGAAGGAAATACATCTGAAAACGCTCGCACCACCGGCACTGAATCAATGGTCGAAGACTCGGCGGTGGTGTCCCACACATAATCAAGGTAAGCCAAACAACCCTTCTCGACCATATGTCGAGCCTTTATGAAGGAAATGACCCGACTGGAGGCACTAACTGAAGAACCTCTCCACTCTAGCCTAGGCGACTTAGGCATGGCTAAAGTGACTGTCTTGGCATGGCAATCTAACACATCATGATAAGGAGACAGCCAATCCATGCCTAGGATAACCTCAGAACCAATCATGTCCAGCAATAAAAGATCTGCTCTGGTATCGAAACCGCAGAAAGTGATCACACAAGACCGATAGACTCGGTCTACCACCACAGAATCGCCCACAGGAGTGGACACATATATAGTAGAACCCAAGGACTCACGAGGGACATCCAGAAAATGAGCAAATAGTACGGAAACATATGAATACATGGATCCTGGATCAAATAGTACCGAAGCCTCTCTACCACATACTGAGATAATACCTGTGATTACGGCGTCTAAAGCCACTGCATCTTATATGGCTGGAATGGCATAAAATATAGCTGAGGCTCCGGAAAACTGAACTCCCCCAGAGTGAACAGGAACTAACTGACCTCCTCTTGGTTGGCCTCTCCCTCTAGGATGACCCCTACCGACTCCACCTCGAGGTGGTCGGACTGTTGGTGCTGAACTCCTAAGCTGATAACTATGTTGCACTACCTTGACCCGATACCCGGGACAATACCTCCATGTATGACTCGGCTCCCCACACTCGAAACAACCTCCTGGCGCTACAGCCCGCTGCCCGATAGAGGAAGAACCCTGAATAGCCGGAGGGCGGTGTGAACCCTCTGGTAAGGCACTGAAATAGGAACTAGAGGATTTGTGATGACTGGAATAACCGCTGGGTGCACTCTGGAGGGCTGGAGGACGATAGGAACGCTCTGGAATAGCGCCAAACTGAGGCCTCACTGAACCACCTCGAGGGGGCAGTGGGGGTGCTGAAAATGAAGGTCTGCTGGGCTGACCATCCCCGAACTGACCCCTGCTCCTAGCTGAAACATCGTTGAACCCTCCTGAGAACCTGGCCCTCTTGTCCCGCTGATCCTGTTCCCTGTTCCTCAACCGATACCCCTCAATCCGTCGATCTATCTCGACTATAAGCTGGTAGGGGGTACCATTCTCCACCTCTCGAGCCATAGAGGCCCTAATAGTTGGATGCAAGCTTGCTACAAACCGCCGCGCCCTCTCGGCATCAGTAGGAAATATCATAAGGGCATGGCGAGACAACTCAAAAAATCTAGCCTCATAATCAGTCACTGACATCTGCCCCTGCTCTAGTCGCTCATACTGACCCCGCAACTACTCCCTCTTAGAAGGTGGAATGTATCTGTCTAGAAATAGTTGAGCGAACTGATCCCAAGTGAGAGGAGGAGAATCTGCTGGTCTGTTGAGAATATATGACTGCCACCACCTGCGATCTCTTCCCTCCAACTGAAATGTGGTGAAATCCACTCCATGGGACTCCAAAATCCTCATGTTTTGCAGTCTGTCCCTGCACCTATCGATGAAATCCTGAGCATCCTCACCCCGCTCACCCCCGAAAACTGGCATGGGCTCTGGGGCTGCTACTACGGGCTGAACCCCACCCACGAACGTTTGCCGGGGGTATGACGTAATGCTACTGCCTGACCTGTGGCCTGAGCAGTAGGGGTCTGAACTCCCCCTCTCGCCTGAGAAGTAGCAAGGTCGGCTGGAAATAAACCAGCCTGGGACATAGTGTCCATGAATCTCAGCATACGGCCCATGACCTCCTAGAAGCCTGGCCCCGTCATGAAATCCACTGGAGCAGGTGCTACTGGAGGCACCTCATCTTGCTCTCCATAATAGGGTCCTCTGGTGGTGCCACTGGTGTAGCTATGGGACGCCCTCATCCCCTACCTCGAGTAGGTGCTCTACCCCTGCCTCTACCCCGACCTCGGGCGGCGGGGGCAGCGGCATCTCCCGGGCCAGAAACATCGGATGCACGTGTCCTCACCATCTGTGAGAGAATAGAAGAATAAGTTTGAGTACATCATAGATTGCACGACAGGATATGAATAAAGGAAAGTATCCTAACACCCCATAGCCTCCTGAACATAAGTACAGACATCTCCGTACCGATCCGTAAGACTCTACTGGGCCTGACCGTGACTCGTGAGACTTACATGAACCTAGGGCTCTGATACCACGTTGTCACGACCCAGAATCCCAATCCAGGTCGTGATGGCGCCCAACGACGGGGTTAGGCAAGCCAATATAAACTACACTAAGTGTTACCCTTCCCATTTGATTAAACAAGTCAATATTTACCAATTTTAAACAGCTAAACATGATGATAGCTTGATATAAAAATAAAAGCATAACACTATATGACAAAAACAAAGCATATGTATGCCTATACAACCCAAAACCCAAAAATATACACTACGCGTGTGCCAGGAACTAGTGTCACGAGTGTCATGGGCATACTACCAGAATTTGCAAAGGAAAGTAATATATATACAAATCCACAGACTAGATGAAATAGACGGGGAAAATAACAAAAACAAATAAGTGAAAACTCCATGGTGCTGCTGGAAATCGCTAGAGGAAGCAGCTCACCGTGAAGTCAAGTCCACAAGCTCAGGATCTATCTCCGGTACAATAACCAAAAGCACTAGCCTCAGAACCTGTACAGTTAAGTACAGAAGTGTAGCATGAGTACATATTTAATAAATATGTACCCAGTGAGTATCCCGCCTAATCTCGAAGAAGTAGTGACGAGGGGTCGACTCGATTCTCACTAAGGTCCAACAGTAAGAACATATGATAGAATACAGTAGGCATGTCAGGAAATAAGCAACAAGTACATATCAAGAGCAGAAATCCAAACAACTACTGAATTAAGCAATAATGCACTTTCAAGGGTAAGACCACCAAACGAAAAAATAATCACCAAGTTTTAGATACGACGTGGCGTACGACCCGCTCCCATAAGGTACCTTCTAAACTCGTTGTGGCGTACGGCCCGATCCCATATGTATTTCAAGTATTACTCAACACTGCCGTGGCGTACGGCCCAATCCCATATATATCACAAATATTCCTCAACACTGCCGTGGCGTACGACCCGATCCCATATATATATATATATATATATATATATATATATATATATATATATATATATATATATATATTTCAAACACTTTTCAACTCTGCCGCGGCGTACGACCCGATCCCATATAGACATAATCACTCTCAAACCTGCCGTGGCGTAC
This sequence comes from Nicotiana undulata, assembly GCA_005239495.1. Classification (NCBI taxonomy): domain Eukaryota; kingdom Viridiplantae; phylum Streptophyta; class Magnoliopsida; order Solanales; family Solanaceae; genus Nicotiana; species Nicotiana undulata. The sequence goes on from ML255066.1 coordinate 8,235, forward strand.
GGCCTGATCCCATATATATCACAAATACTTACTTCCATAACAAATTCCTTTCCTTTCAACAACTATCCATAAAGCCTCAGAGGAACAATACTACACAAAACATAATCTCATATTACATATGGCGTCACAATGAATCATATAGAGGATTTCAAGGAAGCATATAAGGCATTACGAGGAAGCATATAAGGCATTACGAGAAAGCATATAAAGCATGATGTGGGCCTAACTACCCGGACATAACAATGATAGCCGCTACACACGGACACTCGTCACTTGGCGCGTATGTAGCCCCCAAACAATTTACACATAGAATATACATCACCTATGGGGACAATTCCCTCTTACAAGGTTAGAAAGGAGACTCACCTCGTGTCGAATATACCCCTCGGACCACAATTGCGCCCGAAACTCCGAACTCTACACCCGAGGACTCGCAACTAGTAAAAAGGTATACAATAATATCAATGCATGCACAGTGGGGGAAATTATCCTAGCTATTCAATAAAATCGTTATTCTTGAAGAATTCCCAAATTCCAACCCCGGTCCCGCATGTTCAAATTTCGAAAATTCTCAAAGGGATCACTCACCAATAGCCTAAGGATCATTAAGGTGTGATTTCTACTTGAAATCATGGCCTAAAATGGAAAATCACAAAATCCTCAAGAGCCCTAAAATTACTACCTAATTCCATAATTTTAGATAATTTAGTAGGGAATTTAACTAGGAATTAATGTTTGAAACTAGTGTTAGATAGGGGAATTTACTTACCACAAGTACTAGGTTGAAGGCTCTCTTGGAAGCTCCCAAATAACATAAGGAAGAAGATGGAAAATGGAAGAAATGACTCAATCCCGTGTTTAAATGAAATTTTACTGCCTGGCCTACAGGGATTCCGCACCTGCGGCTCGAGGACCGCACCTGCAAGCTGGGGCTCGCACCTGCGGAACTAGGCAAGAGGGGCTGGGGTCGCACCTGCGGAGCTGGAGCCCACACCTGCGGTTCTGCTCCTGCGAAAGAGGAACCGCACCTGCGAAACCTTCGCACCTGCGAGGCTAGGACCGTAGGAGCGGTCCCGCACCTGCGGTCACACCAGATCAGGTGCACCAACTGCATCTTCAGCTGGGTTTTGGCCTCGTGTGGTGTCCGGGAGGAACCTGGGCCCACCCGAGCTCCCATCCAAATATACCAACAAGTCCTAACTAATAATACAGACTCGCTCGAGCCTTCGGAACACCCAAAACAACGCTAAATCTAATAATCACCCCTCAAAACCCCTAGGATCAAACTTAAGGATTTCTAAGTTCTTGATTTCTATAACAACGCGTCGGACCAACCTATACTACTCGGAACGACCCCAAATTTTGTAGACAAGTCATGAATGACATAACGGAACTATCCCCGGTCTCGAAATTTCATTCGGACCTCGGTAACATAAAATTACATTCCAAACCAAATTTCAAATTCTATGATAATTTCTCAAAACTTCATTAACTCTGAATTTCCCATTTTGATCCGAAACCCGTCAAATCAAGTCCATTTCTTACCAAATTTCATAGATAACTTAAATAACACATACTGAACCTGTTCCGAGATCCGGAACCATAATACGGGCCTGGCAGCACAGATTTCACATTGAGGTTCATTTTCATAAGCCTTTATTATTTTCAGAAAATAATTTCCTTTAAAAATTCATTTCTCGGACTTGGGTCCTCGGAATTTGATTCTGGACATACGCCTAAGTCCCATATTTACGTACAGACCTTCTGGGACTGTCAGATCACAGATCCGGGTCCGTTTACCAAAAATGTTGACCAAAGTCAACTTTATTCAATTAATTATCATATATTCAACTCTTTATCAAGTTTCCACATAAAGGCTTCCCGGCTACGCGTCCGAGCTGCACACGCACATCGAGGTGAGATTAACGGAGGCTTTTGAGGCCTCGGAACACAGTCATACTTAAATATACATAAGATGCCCCTTTTTGGGTCATCACACATGGTGTACTTTATTCTATTATTCTGTCTTTTGATTCTATTGCTAGTACATTATAGTGTTTATTAATGAGTATCTTTTAGCTAAAAATCTCATCACTACTTCGACGAGGTTAGTCAAGATACTTACTAGTACATGGGGTCGGTTGTACTGATATTGCACTTCTGCACACTCTGTGCAGACTATTGGAGCGGAGCTGCTGAAGAAGTTGGGGTCTGACCTTGAAGATGTTCGTGTGTTTTGTATAGAAGTTGTCACTTGTCCTTGGTAGTTTTAGACATTATTAATCTGTTCATGTAGTTTTAAAATAAAACGTGTATTTATTCATACTAGCTTTGTATATTCTAAGTCTTAAAAGCTCACGATTCGTACTACCAGATCTTGGGTAAATTTGTAAGAGTTTCGATAAATCCTAATTTAATTTTTGATAAGTTTATTTGTGTGTTTATTTTATTAATTAGCTTACCTAGTGGGTCAAGTTAGGTTCCATCACGACTAGTGGTGACAAGGTGGTATTAGAGCACTAGGTTCGTAGGTTCTACGAGTCATGAGCAAGTATCTAGTAGAGTTCTGCAGATCGGTTTGATGACGTCCATACTTATCTTCGGGAGGCTACGGGGCATTTAGGAAAAAACTTCCCTTTCTTCTTTCCTTATCGTGCGGCCTTGTTTCAGCTAATCTACGACTTTGACTCCTCCCAATCGCTCATATGTGGTGTTGTGCACTCAGTATTCGTTATGCGCCGACGTCGCTGATGCTGCAGATAGATGTGTTGTCTAGACTTAGAAGCAGATGAAGTGTTAAATCTTCTAGTCGTTCATTTGTGGTATGAGGCGGGTTCATATGTCTGGTTGGTAAGCACAGATTTGGGAAAATTGGTTGGTGGCCTGGCTATTGTGACTAAGGTGGATTCATGGCAAGGTGTCGATTTGAGTATAATCGGTGGTCCATCTCCTGCATGATGATTTCGGATCGTGTGTCTCGTGTAAGGTTTCTATTCGGTGGAGTTCATATGTGATCATTTCAAAGCATTTGGGGAAGTTGTTTCATTATTGCAATGACGGGAAAGCGCTTGGCAGAGTCTTCGGGGCGTTCTATGACCAGTATTACATAAATATTTGGAGTACTCAGCTGAATAGTCTTGCGAGATCGGGGCATGCTTTGAAGATATGGTAATTTGGGGTGCCGATGAGGTGATCTATGGCTTCGAGCTAAGTGGTGGAGTATGCTAATGAGGACCGGATTATAGGGTCATGGACCGTATCAGTTTTCGACCAAGATATTTTTTGGTTATTTCTTTGGATGATCATATACTGGTGAAACACGGGTTGCTCGATGCATATTAGTTGTACATTGAAGATCTGAGTAAGATGAGTAGTTATCGAGAAGGTTCTGGAGAGTTTCGGGTCTTATGTAGCCTTTAAGGATTTTTGAATTTGTTTGCGGGTGGGCTTGAACATTGTAGCGAATGGTAATCCTATCTGTGGCATTTCCTTGTCAAAGAAGGTCTACATGTCAATGTTTGAGTGATGCAAGAAATGGCTTTGGGTTCCCAGGAATTTCCCTCAGGACGATCATATCAGATTGAGTTACTTTTGGGTTGGCAGTCTGCGTGACTCGATTGAGTTAGAGGTGATTGGTTATGATTACTCGATTATGTATTACTGCGTTCCGAAGAATTTACCATGGTTATGACCACAATCGGAGTTGATAGTTTCTACAGGTATGGAAGCTATATTTTGTGTGGTGGTGTTCTCCTGGATTGAGTTAAATGAATGATTCTCGGGTGATGAGGTGTTCAATTTGCTTATGGTTTAGAGTTGACTATGAGACTTTCATAGTGTTGCGAGTTAGCATGTTAGAGGCGATTCGTTGTGTGGGGTTAAAAGGTTGCATGTACAAGGTTGCAGTTTAGTTTTGGAGGGAAGGATACGAGTTCTTGATGTCTCGGACAATTTCAGGTGTTTGAAGTCTTGTTGGCACTTTGGGATTCCCATCGAAGTAGAGTTCGCCTGTTGGCAAGCACATTTGTAACGACCCGACCGGTCGTTTTGCGTTATAGGACCCCGTTCCCCTAAATGAAACTTCCCATAGCGACTTATTGTGATTTATGACTTTCGGGGACGAGCGGTTCGGGATTCGGAAGTGTTTAGAGATGTATAGGAACACTTAGTTCCTTAAGGTTGGCCTTTTTGGCCAAGTTTGACTTCGGTCAACATTTTGAGTAAACGACCTCGGAATCGAGTTTCGTCAGTTCCAGTAGCTTCGTATGATGATTTCAGACTTAGGCGTATGTTCGGAATAGGTTTTGGATGACCCGGGAGCGTTTCAGCGCCCAATATCGAATATGAGAGTTTCCTTAAGTAGAAATTTGGTTTTGAATGTGTTTTTGTGTTATCGAGGTCCGAACGGGATTCCGAGATCGGGAATAGTTCCGTTATGTCATTTATGACTTTCTCGCAAAATTTGGTGTCATTCCGAGGAGTATAGGTCGATTTGGCGCATTGATACCGAATTCAATAACTTGAAGTTCTTAAGTTTGATCTTTAGAGGTTTTGAGGGTGATTTTGAGTTTTAACGTTGTTTTGAGTGTTCTAAAGGCTCGAGAGAGTCCGTATTATGATTTGGGACTTGTTGGTATAATTGAATGGGGGCTCGGGTGGGCCCAGGTGCCTCTCGGGCACCATACGAGGCTAAAAACTAGCTGAAGCAATTGCTGGTGCACCTGTTCTGGTGTGACAGCATGTGCGGTTGCCCAGTCACAGGTGCGGGACCGCTCCTGCGGTCCCAGCCTCGCAGGTGCGACCCCAGGTGGGCTTCCTAGTTCTCGCAGGTGCGGGACCTTTTCCCGCAGGTGCGGACTCCTGCACGCAGGTGCGAGCCCAGGCCCTTGTCCCATTTTCCGCAGGTGCGGAACCACTATAGGCTTGGGCAGTGTGTTTCTTTAAAACACGGGATTTTTCCCATTTCCTCCATTTCTCACCTCCATTAAAGACTTGGGAGCTTGGAAAAGAGACTCCACGACCTAGCTACTGATAAGGTAAGTAAATTCAACCCTAGTGTTAGTTTATTACATGAATTACTAGTTAAATTAACTACTTAATTAGTGAAAATCAAGGAATTGGGTAGTAACCTAGGGCTTTTTGATAAATTTGAGAATCACCCACGAATTGGCTATGAAATCTAGTAAAAATCATATATTAACGATCCTTAGGTTATGGGTGAGCGTTTCCTTCGAGAATTTTTGGAATCCAAGTGTGCGGGCCGGGGGGTTAATTTTGGGATTTCTTCAAGAATGATGAATTGACTAAATAAGTAGGAGAATTTCCATGCTTTGAGTATAAATTGATATATTTACGTAACGTTTGATTAGTTTTGAGTCCTTGGGAGACGAGTTTGGAGTTTCGAGCGCGTTCTTGGTCCGGGGAGTAGATACGACGAGAGGTGAGTCCCCTTTCTTACCTTGTAAGAGGGAATTGTCCCCATAGGTGATCTGTATGCTATGTGTAATGTTTGTGGGGGCTACGTACGCACAAAGTGACGAGAGTCCGTACGTAGTGGCTATTACTATTATGTCTGGGTAGTTAGGCTCACATCATGCCTTGTGTTCTTCCTTGTAATGAATTATATGCTATGAATTCCGTTTATATGCAGTATCGTTTCCCTAAGGTTTATGAAATTTGATAATTTGAAGGAATCTATTATGGAAAGTAATTTTAAAGGAACATTGTGTGTGTGCATGTGACCACTTCGCAAATTTGCATTCCGCGAGCGGAGTGTGATTTCCCCCACTCTCATGGGAGCGGGCCGTACGCCACTGCGGATTTGAAAGATGTATTTATCTATGGGAGCGGGTTGTACGCCATGGCGGATTTGAAAGATGTATTTATATATGGGAGCGGGCCGTACGCCACGGCGGATTTGAAAGATATGATCGTTTTATGGCTCAGGATGGTTGTCCTCACCTTGAATGCGCATGCTAAATTGTTAATGATTTCAAGAGTACTGAGTTGATAGATATTTTGGGGAAATGAGGTAGTACTTTTTTATTTACTTCCAGAGCTTATCTGAATTTCAGTCGCTTTTAATATTCACTGTTTTATTATCTTCACATACCTGTTTCTTTGATGATATCCTGTTAAATTATATTGTTGGACCTTAGTGAGTGTCAAGTCGACCTCTCATCACTACTTCTTCGAGATTAGACGGGATACTCACTGGGTACATATTTGTTTATGTACTCATGCTACGCTTCTGCACTTAATTGTACAGGTTCTGAGGTTGGTGCTTCTAGTTATTAGACTGGAGATAGATTTTGATTATAGCTGGACCTGACTTCACGGTGAGTTGCTTCTCCTGACGATCCTCGGCAGCACCATGTAGTTTTCTTTTGTTATTTCTCGTCTATTTCTTTCAAACAGTGGGAATGTATAGTATATCTTTTGTACATTCTGATAGTATGCCCGTAGGACTTATGATACTAGTTCCTCGCACACACGTGATAGTTATTATAGATTACAGGACTGTATAATTATTGGCCCACGCCTCCTTATGACTGATTTTTGTTTAAAACTGGTTAAATATCCTTCCTGATTTATGTTTCGGACTTTAAAACTTGGTATATGTTGAAATGTTTAATCAAAAAGGAAGGAACCCTTAGTAAATTGAGTGTTGGCTTGCCTGACCCGGTTGTTGGGCGTCATCACGGCCTGAGTTAGGATTTGGGTCGTGACAACATTGTGTTTCGACTTATGGGTGTTTCTCCATGCGATGATGGAGTATTAATTACGTGTCAGCTATTTGAGAAGTCGTGTTGAGATGGGGTATGAAAATTCTAGTATTCGTGAGGCTTAGAGACTGAATGTCCTTGTTGGTGGACTATTCCTTGATTGCGAGTTATGAAGGAGTGTAGAAGATTGGATGATTAATGGTAGGTGTTATGGAAAGGTTGCTAAAGACTTTTGGAAGTTTTATTACTTGTTTGAGGATGATCGGGATTTGGTTTGGGGATTATTTTGAGCCTAGTGAGGGTGTAGGTTCTGTATCAGGTTGGATTTGCTTTCTCTTGCGCAGTTGATTCCACATGTATATCATCGGGTGGAGTGGATGTTATTTGTGTCTTGGTTTATGTTGTATGTTTCTCTCTTATGCTATGACGAATTGTGAGTGTTTCATAATTCTTCGCACGCATATTGTGATTCAGATTAGGCCTCATGGAACTATGGGCGAGGTGGACCTTATGATGTTGATTTTCTTATTGCACCATAGTTGTGCTTGACTTTCTCATTATTGTTTGTTCCTAATGATTTTTCCCACAGTTATATTTTGTACACTATGTTGTGCTTGATGTTGACGTACATATGATCAGTGAGCCTGAGTATTATGGCTCGAATGGTACCCTATATGGATTGATATGATGGGATCGGGTTGCAGCCGCAACGGTACAGTGATGAAATGTGGCTCCTTATTTCTATTTGGTGTATTTTTCTTTTATCTTGTTGAGAATAGTTCATAGTAAAATGCTAAATCTTCCCTGCCTGCTTAACTTGCTTAGTAGTTTTCTTATTTAGCTTTCTTACCGTTATCTGTCATATTTGAATTATTACTTGGCAGTGTACGGAACCGGGTTGTGTGTGGCTCCATATGTTTATTGTTGATGCTTGTCGGTGTAGCTGCTCGTATTGGCTGAGATGAGGTTTCTAGACCTAAGATTTGCGCTATTGTATTTGGATGAGGAGGGTTTGGAAGAATAACACTATATTTTGTTGAGGATGTGGACAATGGCCCTGGTCGGGTGGAGTGAGTTTCTTGGCTTATTGATCAGATGAGTGGTTAAGCGGTTATGCGTGTTTCTTTCATTATCGATAGGGTATGAAGCTTTTGAACGAGGTTCTAATTGGTATGAGGTTTTCTACCAGCACCGGATTTGTTTTGGGCAGTAATGATGGTCGGCAGTTCCTACTGTGAGTGTCGAAGTAATGGGGTATATCATGTGATTACATCTTGTATTATGGTTGTGACTTGATACATCTTGTTCAGACTTATACAGTATGTGGTTGTGGGATTCGGGTCTTTTAATGAATTCTAGATGATAGAGATTGAGTTCTAAGGTTTAACGACCAAGGTCGAAATAAGGATCTCTAGTTATGTTATGTTTGAAGGCTTATGTTGATCAGGGTGACATGGGATCACCCCCAGGTTTATGCTTAGTAAGGTTACGTCGTGATTTGGTAGTTTTGGAAAGACTCCTGGCATGTTCGAGGATGAACATGTGTTTAAGTGGTGGAGGATGTGACGACCCGACAGGTCGATTTTAGTATCTACACTTTGCTCGGTATTTTTAGGGCTCGAGTATCTCTGTGTTATGTTATGTGACTTGTTGGTATGTTTGGACGTGGTCTCGAGGGGCTCGGATGAGTTTCAGATAGGTTTGTACTGCGTTGCGCTCGTTTTTCTTATATTCGACGTCGTTTCTTCAAGTATAAATGGTACCACATTAAGCAAACGAGCTCGGATTTATAATTTGATTGAAGCATTAGATCTGTATCGTAATTATGGAGCCATAGCAAACAGAATACCGAATTTGGACATCGTATGAGAAATTTATGGTCATTTAACTAAAAATTAAGTTGCCAGATTTTTTTCCAGATTAATTACGAAATTACAAACGTAACCTTACTAAGTATTTTGTAGAATTACATAATTTCTTTGCTTCGTTTGATTTACAGATATTAAGAACGTAGTATAAAATGTTAGAAACAATGACCTAGCCTAAGATAACTTGATCAAATTTGATAGAATTCTAGGAATACATTGATATGTCTAGTTTGGTCATCTCTATGCGTGATCACTACTACATTGCTATGACCGATATTATTTTTAGATGTTGGATTATATACCTGTGTTGCTAATAGATTGTTAGATTTGTGGAAGTACTAGAATTATATATCCCTTGAGGGTTCATTTAAACATTGTTGGCTTGTAGAGCAGTGATTGAGAACTTTGTTTGGAATATTCATTGAACACTCTCCTCGATATTATATATATACTAAAGTGCCATGCCATTTTATTGATATTTATATGCTTCGTGAAGAAGAGTGTAAAGCACGAAGGGTGATGCCGTGGCATTGTTTATATTCATTATCATGTGAGGAAGGGCGTAAAGCACGAAGGGTGATGTCGTGCCTTTTTTTATATTCATTATCATGTGAGGAAGAGCGTAAAGCACGAAGGGTGATGTCGTGCCATTGTTTATATTCATTATCATGTGAGGAAGAGCGTAAAGCACGAAGGGTGATGTCGTGCCATTGTTTATATTCATTATCATGTGAGGAAGAGTGTAAAGCACGACGGGTGATACCGTGCCATTGTTTATATTCATTATCATGTGAGAAAAAGTGTAAAGCACGAAGGGTGATGTCGTGCCATTGTTTATATTCATTATCATGTGAGAAAGAGCTTAAAGCACGAAGGGTGATGTCGTGCCATATTATTGAGAGTAAAAGCACGAAGGGTGATGCCATGCCATTTCATTTATATTGTTATGCTTTTAATATTGAGAGGTCATGGCACGAAGGGTGTTTCCGTGCAGGCGAGGATGAGGGACATGCATTATCATGTGATATATGTTTTTCGTGTATACATTTTTGCCTTTACCTTGAGTTGTCATTGTCGCCATTACATATTTTGTGTGACATGTTGTTATTGTCCCGTACTTGACCTCCCTCTCAATTGTCATTGTGTTGTCCATACCTTTTTCTTCCTTAACTTGCATATGCCATGCTTATTTCTTGCTTTTATAATTATACTCATGTTGTATCTATTCTGTTGCACCTTAGCGTAAGTCTTCCTCCATGCTAGTCCTTCATGTCCTTACTTGTTAACTTGTTAAGATCATGTGTTTCCTTCTTGTTTGCTATATTTGTACTTAGGCCTCCATCATGCTAGTTAATGGAAATTATAACCTTTTTTTTCTAATTGTGGTCATTACCTCAGTGCTCTCGCCTTAGTCTGTTACTGATGTTCTTCTGTACATTCTCATTTATTATATTTCTTGCATATTCCCTTCCTTGTCATTTCAGTTGTCGATATTTCTATCATTTGGTTGGTGCGGTTTTACGCATATAAGGTAAGGATGAGATAAATGCACGAAGGGTTATGTCGTGCCGTTAGACTTGATGTCTTGAGTACTTTATCACACTATGAAAGTATATGAGGTGATTGTTGTGGTTCATGGGCTTTCTATTTAAGGAATGGACCGGTTAAGATGTTAGAACTTTTAAATTGTGATTCTTTCTTATACTCGTTTATTTCCTGTTGCGGTCGCATGGTGTACTCTATTCTATTATTCTGTCTTTTGGTTCTATTGCTAGTACATTATAGTGTTTATTAATGAGTATCTTTTGGCTAAAAATCTCGTCACTACTCCGACGGGGTTAGTCAAGATACTTACCAGTACATGGGGTCGGTTATACTGCACACTCTGTGCAGACTATTGGAGCGGAGCTGCTGAAGAAGTTGGGGGCTAGCCTTGAAGATTTTCCTGTGTTCTGTATAGAAGCTGTCACTTGTACTTGGTAGTTTTAGACATTATTAATCTGTTCATGTAGTTTTCAAACAGAACGTGTATTTATTCATACCATCTTTGTATATTCTAAGTCTTAGAAGCTCATGATTCGTACTACCAGATCTTGGGTAAATTTGTAAAAGTTCCGATAAATCCTAATTTAATTTTTGATAAATTTATTTGTGTGTTTCTTTTATTAATTAGCATACCTAGCGGGTCAAGTTGGGTGTCATCACGACTAGTGGTTTTTTGAGTCGTGACAAATTAACGCCTAGAAAAGCTTTAAAACATCAGCCACAACATTATCAAATTATTTCTCATAATTTTCAGCCACCACAAACCATATATTTAGCCACGAAACAGTCCAGCCAAAAAGATAACCATATCCCATGTTCTTTCAAGTGTTATCTTATGGTTTTCACTCAATCAATACAACCAACACAAGATTAACCTTAGGAAAAATCAAGAAGATGTTATGCATACATTCATTTTGGAATGAGATATGTCCCAGAATGGCATCATAAAGATTATGAATATAATTTCTCAAAACGGCTCGTTGCAAAGCAAATCTTAACTCAATTTTTCGTAAGTTAAATCCAACTTTCCAAAACTTTATATTTTATATACAAACATCAATTGACTTACGAAGTACTCTTACGTACGATAACATGGGGTGTAACAGCAGTCCCATCACCAAGTCATTGGAGACTAATTTGTTTAGTTGACTCAGACTTGCATGTCCAAGTCTCTTGTGTCAAATGAGGGGATCATTGTCCAACACACTTAAATAAGTGATATCATTTTCTGAAAGTGTGGACAGATCTATAATATGTATATTGTTCACTCTTTTTCCCTGCAAAACAACCTTGTCAGTGGTAAGATTAATCACAACACATTTTGTAGAGGTGCCAAGTTACCTCTATCACACAGTTGTGATACACTAATTAGACTGTATTTTAGGTCGTCTATCAAGTAAATATTCTCAATAGAGTGAGATTCAGTCTTACCTACCTTACCAGCCTCAATGATCTCACCTTTCTTCCCATTTCCAAAAGAGACATTACCTCCTTTGAGGTCCTCGAGTGAAAGGAACTAGTTCTTGCTTCCTGTCATGTGCTTTGAGTAGCCACTATCCATGTACCATATTTGGCTGCTCCCATTCACCTGGACCTGCAAAAGGATGAATTAAATTCTTTTTAGCCCAACTTGGTAGCCTATTCTTCCCTTGAACAAATTGTTTGTTCTTTTGGCTTGCCTTTTATTTTGCATTACATTCACTTTTATAGTGACATGTTTTACTACAGTGAGTACAAATCTTGTTCTTAGGGAGTGTAAGGTACTTGCTTTTGGAATCCCATCTAGGTTGTTGATTCCCAAAACCAAGTCCTATTCTATTGCTATTATGATGTTCCTGTAGCCATGAAAGAGCATCGAAGGACCTGTTCCATTTACAAGTTCTGTCTAGTTCATGCTTGACCTTTCCTAGACCCTCTTTCAAAATTCTTACCTGCTCATCCTTTTTATACAACTCATCTTTCAGTTTACCTATATTTTCTTCTAGAGTGAGTTGTGTGAATTCAACTGTCTTCTTACTTTTTCCTAATTTCCGTTTTAGGTTTTTTAGATCTAAGTTCTAGAACATTTGATTCACATGCATGAATATGGTTCTTTAGTGCAGTATTCACTTATAGTCTCACTAACTCTAAGTTCCAGGTTCTTACATTTTGCTTTAAAAATCACACATTCCTTAGACAGTTGGTCCTTTTCATTTTTTATATCCTCATATTCATCAATGAAATCTAGAAGTAACTCAGATAGCCTTTCTTTAGACAATAATTTAATCTTGTCTTTGAGATGGATTATACTTACCTCAAATTCCTAATCGGATTCTCCAATTTCCATAAGTGCTTGTTCATCTCCATTTTCCTCATCTGAGTTTTCTCCTCAAGCATCAACCATAGCCTTTGTTGATCCTTTGTTCTTCTGGGGTTGAACCTATTCCTTCTTCCTGTTTCTTCGTTCAGCTCTTTTCTTCTTCCATTCAATTTCCCATTGAGGGCAGTTTTTGATGTGGTGATCAGTCTTCTCACACTTGTAGCAGCCCTCATTGAATTGTTTTACAAGAACCCTTGGTTTGTTGTAGCTTCCACTTCTTGAAGAACCCTTTCCTCTCATTAGGTACTTCTTGAAGTCCTTTGTGATCATAGTCATTGCATCTTCCTCTAGATCAGAACCTTTAGTGATTCTGAGTGCCAGGCTCCTTTCCTTCTTGGGTACATCCATCTTCATGATTTTCCTTCTAAGTTCATAAGCAGTGAGATTTCCAATTAGCTCATCCACCTTTAAAGTGGCTATGTTCTTTGATTCCTGAATGGCAGTGATTTTGCTCTCCCAAGAGACTGGCAGAACCCTTGTCAAAATCATCTCAACTTTGTCTTCTTCAAGAATAATCCTTCCAAGAGACTCTAGTTCATTTGTTAGTGTGGTGTACCTTGTATACATCTCTTGGATGGTTTCCCCTTCCTTCATAGTGAAATTCTCGTATTGAGAATATAGTAAAGCTCCTCTGGACCTCTTAACCTAAGGTGTTCCTTCATAAGCCACTTGCAAAGTGTCCTGAATTTCCTTAGCAGTGGTACAACTTTGAATTATGTTGTACTCGTCTTGACCAAGTCCATTGTGATGACCCAAAGGGCCATCTTATGATTTAAGACATCATTCCAGGCTCACTAGCCTTAGAAACATTTAATTCTATTTATCTCGATTTGCGTGCACGGTACGGGCGTGAATCCGAAAAGGTGTTATGTGAAAATATAAGAATTAATAATTTTTGAGAATTAATACTTGATTTTTAGTTGACGTTGGTCAACATTTTGAGTAAACGGATCCGGATCCGTGTTCCGGCGATTTCAGGAGGTCCACAATTATGGGACTTGGGCGTATACCCGAAATTTAATTCCAAGGTCCCTGGCTTTAGAAATCAATTTTTGATAAACATTATTTTGCTAAATTTTAAATGAGATAAAGAAATGAATTAATATTTGAAATCATTGGTATCGGGCCCGTATTTTGGTTCCGGAGCCCGGTACAAGTTTGTTATAATGTTTAAGTATTTTTTTATGAAATTTGGTGAGAATCGAAGTTGATTTGACGTGATTCGGACGTCCGGTTGAGAAATAGTGAAATTGAAGTGTTCTTGATAAACATCATGAGTTTTGAGGTTAAATTCATAGTTTAAGGTGTTATTTTTGTGATTTAATCGCACGAGCAAGTCTGTATGATATTTTTAGACTTGCGTGCATATTTGGTTTAGAGCCCCGAGGGCTCGGGTGAGTTTCGGGTAGGCTTCAGGATGTTTTTAACTTGTAAAAAAAAATTGTTGTCATAAAAGTTTCTGGTGCTACACGCTTCCTTCAAAAAAAAATCACAGCAACCATAACCTACTAAAACACCAACGCCTCCTTTCACATAACCAACTCGGGAAGTAGCCATTTTTTTATACTTTCGAACTAAAAAGACCTAGAGGCGATTTTCTTCAAACAAGTTCATCCCCAAAGTCTTGGTAAACGATTCTAACCTATTCTCTTCAATTACCCAATGTTTTTAATCAATTTTCAATCAAAAATCAAGGGTTTTCATGGTAGAAATTGGGGGTTTGGTTAGAATTAGAGAATTTTGTAAAAATTGAATTTTGGCCTCGAATTGGGATCTGATTTCGAAACTAATTGCATACTCAGGCTCGGGGGTGAATGGTTAAACGGAATTTGGTCCGAACCCCGAGTTTGGACCAAGCGGGCCCAGGGTCGATACCCTAGTTTGACATTAAAGTTAGTTCATTTAGCATTAATTAATAACATTGAACTAATTATGATTAAATTCAAGTGAGTTGAAGGCCAATTCTAAAGGAAAAGTTGTGCTTGAGCAATGAGTGGCCTGCAAATTCGAGGTAAGTGCTTGGTTTAACCTTGACTTAAGGGAATAGGAATCCCTAAATTAAATGCTATGTGAATTTGCATGTGTGTTGGGTATAGGTGAGGTGAAGAGTATCTATGCACCACCAAATTACTTGTTGAACATGATCCCTTCCCCGTTTCCAATTTAATTGATCCCTAGTTTAATTGTTTTATGATCATTGATGCCTTCATGTCTACTTGGTTCGTCAACTTGTTGTTAAATATTGTTTCAAGTATCTTGAAAGTGTTACTTGTTCCTTAGTCACATTGCAGTACATCTGGTTGAGCTGGTTTCTAGTGTTACATTATACATTTCGGTTGGTTTCGCTGTGTAGTGATAAATGGTGAAGTTTCTGAATAGTACAGTTTCATGTTTATGATAATTGAGATTTAAGTATTGTGAAAGGCTTGGAATCTGATTTGTGAAACTTTATTATAAATAAAGAGATGAAATGTGATTTGTCTGGTGGGAGCGGGTTGCACGCCGCAACAAGGAGTAATAAGGGTGGACATGTGGGATCGGGTTGCACGCCGCAACATGATAAATAAGGATGATATATATATAAGGAGGAGCAATCAGGGTGGACAGGTGGGATCGGGTTGCACGCCGCAACAAGGAGAAATAAGGGAGAATATTCATGTTTTAGTGTTTATAAAATAAAGGTTAGAACACTCATTGTTTTATTGACATTATTTCATATTCTACTTTTACTGTTATTTAAAGTGAAACTTGTTCTGTTTACAATTGTTAAGACATAAATATTGTGAAAATCTTTTTTATAAATAAAGAGATGTGATTATCTGGTGGGAGCGGGTTGCACGCCACAAAAAGAGAAATAAGGGTGATATATAGGGAGGAGCAATAAGGGTGGACAAGTGGGAGTGGGTTGCGCGCCGCAACAAGGAGCAATAAGGGAGGACATTTATGTTTTACTGATTTAACGCAAGGATTTGAAAACATATTGTTTTACTTTACTGTTTATCGTATTATGTACTTACGGTTGTTTCAAAGTGGAATTTGGAAATTTGGAAACTTATGTGAGTATTTGTTATAGCTGAGACCTGGAAAAGGTGGTTAAGTTATTTTATTTATTGCTACAGATTATTGTTTTGTTTAGTTTAAAATTTCCTTCTTGCTTTATTATATATTGTTCACAGGTTATATTGTTAATGCCCCGCCGTAGCCTCGTCACTACTTCGTCGAGGTTAGGATCGGCACTTACTCAGTACATGGGGTCGGTTGTACTGATACTACAGTCTGTACTTCTTGTGCAGATCTAGGTACTGGTTAGAGTTAGGTGAAAGTAGTAGTTGACCTTATTCGCACGGAGACACGAGGTAGATCTGTTGGTGTCCACAGATTCCTGGAATCCTGCCTTTTATTATTTAGATACTGTTTTATTTCATTCAAAACAGATATTGTCACGACCCGAAATCCTAATTTAGGTCGCGATGGCGTCCCACAGTGGGGTTAGGCAAGCCAATATGAAGTACACTAGGTGTTACCCTTCCCATTTGATTAAACGAGTCAATATTTACCAGTTTAAAACAATTAAACATGATGATAGCTTGATATGAAAATAAAATCGTAACAATACATGGCCAAAATAAAGCATATGTATGGATATACAGCCCAAAACCCAAAATATACACTACGTGTGAGCCAGGAACTAGTGTCACGAGTGTCACGGGAAACTATCGGAATATACAAGATACATATATATACAAATCCACATTCTGGATGAAATAGACGGGGAAATAACAAAAGGAACTTCAGGGTGCTGCTAGGAGGTCGCCAGGAAGAGCACCTCACCGTGAAGTCTAATCACACAAATCAGTACCTAGCATCGGCCTGATAATCAGAAGTACCAACCTTCGGACTTGTACAGTCAAGTACAGAAGAAGAAGAAGTGCAGCATGAGTATATAAATAAATATGTACCCAGTGAGTATCCCGTCTAAACTAGAAGGAGTAGTGACGAGAGGTCGACTAGATACTCACTAAGGTCCAGCAATATAATATAAAAAGGGATATGGTTAAAGCAGTAGGCATGTGAAGCAGAAATAAACAAGTACATAAGCAAATAACGTAATCCAAGTAACAACTGAAAATGAACTGCAAGTGCTAATCCTTCGTTTACACAATACTTGTCAATCCCACTATAAGTGACTCAGACTCAAGTGCTAATACAATACCAGAACCAGACAACCAGCCGGAGTCATAAGGGTGGTCATAAGGACTGAGGTCATAAGCTAACCTACGATCGCGAATCATACTTGCGACTTGCGTGCTGACTCAATAGTAATAAGCTGACCCACGATCGCGCATCATACCTGCGACTCGTGTGCTGACTCGATAATGATAAGCTGACCCACGATCGCGCATCCAGTCTACGACTCGTGTGCTGACTCGATAATGATAAGCTGGCCCACAATCGTGCATCATGCTTGTGACTCGTGTGCTGACTCGATAATAATAATATATAAGCTGACCCACGATCGCGCCTCCAGTCTGCGACTCGTGTGCTGACTCGATAATAAGTGCATATACATATATAGGTACATATGTGTACCGACTCAACAGTGAACTCAACAGGACTGTGCCAATACCACTGTAGCCAACTGGGATTGAAATCATAATATTTCACCTTTCCATGTCATCTCAACAACAATCACAACTTACAATACATACAAGGTACAAATAAGGCACATAGAGGCATGCTCGTGAGTCCTAAAGCTACCCGACATAGCAATATAGTCGCCACGTACGGACTCTCGTCACTTGGTAAGTGCGCGGCCCCCACAACATGAATACATAACAAATAAGGAACCTATGGGGATATTTTCCCGTACAAGGTTGGAAAGGAGACTCACCTCGCGACGAAATCGCCCCTCGGATCAAGGATGCGCCTGAATCTCTGAAATCTACCCTTGACGGCTCGCAACTAGCCAAATATAGCGTAATTGAATCAATATAAGTTCAAAGAAGAAGAATTAACCAATAAACCCAAAATTATGCATTCTATGGGGATTTTGGAATTTCAACCCCGGGCCCACGCGCTCGGATTCCGAAAATTCTCGAAGGAATCATCTACCCGAAGCCTAAGGATCATAATTATGTGATTTTTACTTGAACTCATAACAAGAACTGGATAGTTCACCATATTCCCAAAAATCCTATTTACTACCCCAAATCTAGATTTTACTAAGAGTTAGTAGTTAATTCCCTTGTTAATTCATGAATTAAACTAGTAAAATAGAGTGAAATTACTTACCTCTACTGGAAGTGGGTCGAGGAATGGTTTTCCCAAGCTCTTAGAACCCTTCAATGGAGGTTGGAATGAGTGTAAATGAAGAAAACCCGAGTTTTGACATTTAAAAAAATGGGCTGCCTATAGGGGTTTCCGCACCTGCGACCCTGGGACCGCACCTGCGAGGAAATGGCCGCACCTGCGGAAAATGGCCGGGGGATCTGGGTTTGCACCTGCGGAGTTGGGGGCCGCACCTACGGTCCCGCTCCTACGAAAAATTGTCATGACCCAAAACCTATGGATTGTGATGGCACCGGACACCACTGTCAGGAAAGACGACCCCTTAATCAGTTGGAACACTTTCCTGTTTAACATTTTAGAATCGGAGCCTCTTCTTGCATTTCCATTATTAAATAAATAAATTTCGTAATTTAAACACGGCAAGAAACCAACTTAATACAAAAAAGAAATACCAAGACATCCCCAGAACCCGGTGACACAAGTCCATGAGCAATTTCTAAGAATTTATACAATTATACAACGCTTGTCCGAAAAACAAATTAGACAAAGGCAATAAATATAAAATGTNTTGTACTATAAAGGTACCTGTGCAACAAAATGCACGGAAAGTGTAGTATAAGTACATATACATATATGTACCCAGTGAGTATCCCATCTAAACTCGAAGGAGTAGTGACGAGAGGTCGACTAGATACTCACTAAGGTCTAGCAATATAATCTAAAAATAAGCACTAGGCATGTGAAGCAGAAATCAACAAGTACATAAGCAAATAATGTAATCCAAGTAACAACTGAAAATGAACTGCAAGTGCCAAATCCTCCGTTTACACAATACCTGTCAATCCCACTATAAGTGACTCAGACTCAAGTGATAATACAATACCAGAACAAGTCAACCGGCCGGAGTCATAAGGACTGAGGTCATAAGCTAACCCCCGATCGCGAATCATACCTGCGACTCGCGTGCTGACTCAATAGTAATAAGCTGACCCACGATCGCACATCCAGTCTGCGACTCATGTGCTGACTCAATAATGATAAGCTACCCACGATCGCGCATCATGCCTGCGACTTGTGTGCTGACTCGATAATGATAAGCTACCCACGACCGAGCATCATGCATGCGACTCGTGTGCTGACTTGATAATAATAATATATAAGCTAACCCACGATCGCGCATCCAGCCTGCGACTCGTGTGCTGACTCGATAATGATAAGCTACCCACGATCGCGCATCATGCCTGCGACTCGTGTGCTGACTCGATAATGATAAGCTACCCACGATCGCGCATCATGCCTGCGACTCGTGTGCTGACTCGTTAATGATAAGCTACCCATGATCGCGCATCATGCCTGCGACTCGTGTGATGACTCGATATTAATAATATATAAGTTGACCCACGATCGCGCATCCAGTAT
>ML255067.1:4423-23408 GCA_005239495.1 Nicotiana undulata
TTTTGGGGGGGGGGGGGGGGGTTCATCATCAATGGAAATGTAAGCTATCCGCACTTATTGTGAGTTTAAATACATTGATTATGTATAAATTTTAAAATGGAAATTAGTAGAAATTTGAGGTTTTGGTGGAAAAACCTAGAATTTGTATTTTTGATTGTTACCACGAATTTGGGCATGAAATTGAGAGAGAATTATATATTTGAGTTGGTGAGGTTATGGGTAATATTTATCTTTGAAAAAAGAATCCGGGCACGTGGGCCTGAGGGTAATTTTGTCAACTTTTCGAGCAGAGTTGGGAATGTACATAAATTGAATTGTTATAAGTATTAGGGTATATTTTCATTGGTTTGCCCGTTATTTTGCTAGTTTCGGGGAATTGTGCATCAATTTGAGTCATCGAAATGGCTTGGAAGCCGGTTATGGAACTTCAGAACGAGGTAAGTCTCCTTTCTAACCTTGTAAGAAGGAAATTAACCCCATAGATGAACTAAATTATTACGTGCTTCTATTTGTTGGGGCTACGTACGCACGAGGTGACGAGAGTCCGTATGTAGCTACTAGTTATGCCTATGTCCGGGTAGTTTTAGGCTTACATCATGCTTTGTTGTTATTATATTTGATTTGTGTTTATTGTTTGTTTTGAGAAGAAGCTGGATTGAGCATACTTATTAAATAGTTTTGAAAGGAATCGAAAATTGTTATGAAAATGGAATCTTGAAAGTTTTCACTGAAAGTTCATGTTTTGAAAAGAAATGGAAGAATACCATAATAACTCGAGAAATGTATGTGTAACCGCGTCGCATGTATGATTCGCGAGCGGGGTAAGACCTCCTACCACACTCTTATGGGATCGGGCCGTTCCCCTCGGCAAGATTTATGTACCACAATCTCATGGGAGCGGGTCGTTCGCCTTGGCAGGTTAATAGATGCATCTATGGTTCGCGTCGTTCGACCCTTTGGCAATGCACAATTTACATTTATGTTGGATCGGGCTGTACGCCTCGACATTTCCTATATATATTTTATCCTCATTGAATCGTGCGTAATATTTGGCTAGAAGCCAGTGTAACTGAGGGTTTTCCCCTTAATTGAAGTATAACAACCTCTTTGATGAAACCCCCTGTATCTATGTATATGTTTTGGTTACAGAAGGAATTTGCTAATTGAGAGCTGAGTGAATTGAAATAAGGGAATCGTACCGTGTAATTTATACTTGTTTGTTTTATATATTTACTCTGTTTTATATTTATTCATTTCGTTACTGTATCTGATATTATTGGACCGCTTGTAAGTGTCGCAGTCGACCTCTCGTCACTACCTCTTCGAGGTTAGGCGGGACACTTACTGGGTACGCGTTGTTTTCGTACTCATACTACACTTGCTGTACATTTTTATGTACATGTACATGTATCGACTGTGGACTTAGGGGCATAGCGGTGTGGTTGATTCGGAGACTTAGGTGAGTTGCATCCCTCGAGACAGTCCGCAACCAGCAGAGTCTCCTTCAGAGTATTGTATTTTTTTTCTGTCCAATTTGTATTCCAGACTGTTATTATATTACATTTGTTTCCTAGAAATTGCTCATGCACTTGTGACACCGGGTTCTGGGATGACTTTGGGATTTATTTGTTAATTGAATTTTTTAAGACATCGTTATTTACTTACTCAGTAAAGTTTATTGATTGTCATATAATGTAATGAAAAGTAATGATTTCAAAATACTAAAATAAAATTTAATTAACTTTTAGTGTTGGCTTGCCTGACAGAGGTGTCCGGCGCCATCACGACCTTCCATAGGATTTTGGGTCGTGACACATAACATGAACTTGCCTCGCATGTGTCTTGTGTACCTTTCAATTTAGCATGATCCTCTTTATGTGTCTTGGATAGAGTTGTTGACGCCTACAACACTAAGAACTAAGTCTTGTCCCATGAGTATTTGGTCACTTGTTTAGATAAATCTAACATCTATTTGGGTAAGTAAGTTATTCATTGGGTCTGGTATTGGGCCATGTTTGTTGTTGGGCTTGGAAACTGGACTCAGGTGCACTCTAGTTGTCTTGTGAGCTTGTGGTTGGGCCTGTTGTTTGTCTGAAGAATAAAGCTATTGAAGGCCTAGGGATACCCCTGGAGTACTGTTGTAATGGGCCTGTAATCACTTTAGTGAGCTTATATTTGTTCGAGTCTGTATTTTGTCATATTCAAGTCTGTTCTTTGGCCTGTTATAATTTGTAATGATTAGTGAAATTTTGGGCATGGGATACTTTAATTCTTGCATAAAAGGGTAGAAAACATACCTATAGGATCTAAATGCTTCACTTTCTACTTGCTCAACATGCTCTATTTCTATGTGTTGTTAGACTTAGACAACATGCCTGTAGGATCTCGTTTGAGTAATCAAGAACTGTTTATATTGATACTTCTTGAAATTATGTGGCTGACTTAGAAAGCATGGCTATGAGACTAATGAAACAAACCTACGTTTAGAACATTTTCATTTCTCAAATCTGACCTAAACTAACAACCCGATAACTCCAATAATCCAATTGTTGAATCAATTGGGACCTGTATTAATTTTTAGCAGAAAAAAGAAAGAAGTATTTTGTAAAACATTTTCACCCAAGAAAAATGACTCGTTTAAAAAACCATTGCTCTTATAAAAAAGCTGCTTGTTTTCTCGAAATGTAATCACTAGAAATGCTACTGATAATAATGATCCGCATAAAAGGGCTTCATAGCCCAATACTTCAATATGAGCCATGCCTATAGGACTTTATTTGTTAGCATAAGCCTATTGTTGTTTACGTGCATTCGTGTCTATGTGTGTAGGCCAAGTTGAGCCCTTAATTGTTAATTATGTGCAGTCCTACTTATTTTGAGTGTGGGCTAACTTTTATCATTTTTGAGCATCCTAAGTAAAGTCTAGAACCACCAAAGTAGTAGGTCCAAAGCCACTTGGACCATAGACGTGGTGCGGGTAATGCATGCATAGGACGTGGTTTAGAATTGAACTGGAAACCTTTAGGTAAACAACTTTAAGATAATAATTTGGTAGTAGGAGATGATAGTTTGTGCCCGCTGAATAAAATGAGCAACCCTTACCTTTAAGGGAGTTGTGAAGTATTATTTATGTTTCACGGGATGATCCTTTGGCTAAAAAAACTTAGGACCCCCCCCCCCCCCCCCCCCCCCCCCCCCCTCCCCATATATGGTTACTACTTTTACACTTGTTTATTCGGACTTAGATCAAACTAGGTTGTACTTGTAATCCTCACAACATTGTACCAATCACTTATTGATGTATAATCCACTTCTTTCATATGTGCAATCTCTTTTAATGATTGTTTGACATTGTAATTGGATATTTAGAATCCCTATATTTCTTTAATTTTATATGATCACATAGGATAGTAATAAGTCAATAATCCCACATAGCGTAAAATTCGGTCGAATAGTGCCTAAACCCTTCTCGTTGAGGTAATTTGAGCCCTTTACCCAATGTTTGATGCCACATACTAGTTAAAATAGAGTTACTTGAAAATAGGTTCCCTAACGCACCTTAAAAATCGTTAGGCGGCACTCTTCTCTTTTAACACCCATTTAAAAGAATTGTTACACGTCGAAGCCCGCTTTTGCGAGAAAATAGGGTGCAACAAGCCTGTGGTTGACTTTTTTATTTTAGTTAAAGATCAAAGCTTTATTATTGGAAATTATTTTATATGGATTTTATTTATGATAGTATGTTATTTTCGCTAGATTCGAGCCGTCCGGAGGTTGTTTCACCCGGGAAGGGCTTCTTAGAATATTGATTTACTCCATTTGTTTCAATTTATGTGAACCTATTTTATTTTTAGTCTGTGCCAAAAAGAATGACTCCTTTCTATATTTGGAAATGATTTACATCTACGCAACATTTATTTCTACACAAAATACATGTGCCTCATTTTACACCACAAGTTCAAAAGTCTTCTCTATTTTCTTAAACTCCGTGTCCAGTCAAATGGGTTCACACAAATTGAAACAGATGGAGTAGCTTCTTTGAGGTAAGTGTCTTTCCTATCTTTGTTGATGGAATTTTTCCAATAAAATAATATTATTTTCTACATGCGAGGGTGATGGATATGCAAGGTGATGAGTGTATATGCATGTTCCATGGTTTCCTTGCTCTGGATGGAGAAATTGTATGCTCCTTTTGTACATTGATGAACTTTGTAATTCTATTGCCTTATGTTTTACTTGATTATTGTGATAATATGAGTACGAATTTCAAAGTTAATAACCATGTTTTAAGCATTCGATTAAATTTAATGGACTCTTTGTGAAACCGTCGATGTGCAAATTTGATCGTAACAATACCTAAATTACGAATACATTTCTACGACCATTATTCTTTAAATACTTGGGTTCCATATTTGAGTTAAAGATCACTTTTGAGATATGTTGAGATACTTGAGCAACAAGGTTCTTTAAGTCTATTGAATTTCTTAATTGTGCAAGAATAATGATTCTCGTTCACGTGGTGTATTTTACTTAAACACTCTTCTTAAAGATATATGTGCTTCCTAACTTGCTTGTTGTTGATGTATATATATTCTTGGTGAGTAAGAGCGTAAATCACGAAAGGTGATGTTGTGCTATTGTTATACATTATCATGTGAGAAAGAGTGTAAAGTACAAAGGGTGATGTTGTATCATTTCATATACTTTATTATGCACGACGGATAATGTTGTGCTCTTTCATTTACATTTTCATGTGAGAACAAGAGGAAAATCACGAAGGGTGATGTCGTGACATTGAATTTACATTATCATGTGAGTACGAGAGTAAAAGCACAAAGGATGATGCCATGCCATTGTTTTTATGTTATCACGTGTTCATGGCACGAAGGTGTCACGACCCCAATCCTAACAGGCCGTGATGGCGCCTATCGTGGAACTAGGCTAGCCAACCATCACTTTACTAGGCTTTTGTTCAATTATAAGAGTTCACAATTTAATAATAAGCATGCAACCATAATATAAATAATGAAATTAATGTCTTAGAGTTCCCATATCAGCCTAAACAGCCTCCCAAGAACTGGAGTCAACATCATGAGCATCTAAGAATAAATAAATCTAACTCTGCTAAAACTATAATGTATATCTCTGAATCAAATGCTAAAGCTAAATAAGGAAGGTAAATGGAGAAGTTGTGGACGCTGGACAGCTACCTCAAAATCCCGTGACTGCTGCTAACGAACAAGGCAGCTACTGCTCCAAATCGGTACCTGGGTCTGTGTACAGAGGTACAGGGAGTCTTTATGAGTACGCCAACTCAGTAGTAATGAAAAGAAATCACAGTTTGAGAGATATAAAGCACACAACAGTTACACCATTCCACAACAACCAGTAAAACATCAAGTTCCCAAGTAGTATTCAGCAATTTCATAAGTTCAAAACCAGTTCCAAAAATCCTTTAAAACAACTATAATATCAATATATCTCAGTGAAATCCTCAGTAAAACTCAATTTGAAAACGAAGTAAATCATAGTTCGAAAAAATAGTAAAATCATCATAAATCTGCCCCTCGGACCAAAATCAATTATCGTAACCATTGCCCTCAGGCATTCCCTCAATCACTCAGTATCAATCATCACTCAATATGGAGTAAGGTCTTGAACACCTTGTAACGACCTGACCGATCGTTTTGAGAATTTAAGCTCAAGTCAATGGAGTAAGGTCTTGAACAGCTTCACATTGTGTATATCGACATGCGTTCGTGGTTGTATTAAGTTTCCGGATAATCCAGAGTCGAATTGGAAGGAAAATTTTAATTTTTGAAGATTAAGTGATGGAAGTTGATCGGAGGTTTGACTTATGTGTAAATGGCATCGGAATGAGTTTTGGGTGATGTCAACAGCTTCGTATGATGAATTTGGACTTAGGAGCGCGTCCGGGATTGGTTTTGGAGGTCCATAGAGTAATTTGAGGTAATTTGGCGAAAATTAGAATTTCGGCGATTTCGGTCGATAGGTGAAATTTTTAATATCGGGCTCGGAATGGAATTTCGGGAGTGGTTATAGGTTCGTTGTGTTATTTATGGCTTGTCTGCAAAATTTCACGTCATTCCGGGTTGCATCGATATGTTTCGGCACGAGTTTGGATATTGGAAGATTTGAAAATTTATAAGTTTAATTTTTGGTTTGATTCGTTGTTTTGGTGTTGTTTTACATGATTTGAAAACTCGAGCGAGTCCGTGTTAGGTTATATGACTTGTGTGTGTTGTTGGGCGGGGTCTCGGGGGTCTCGGGTGCGTTTCGGATGGGCTTCGAGTCAATTTCCTTTAAATTTCAACTGCTGGATCTGTCTTCTGGTTTCCTTCTATGCGATCGCATAGATGCGATTGCGATTGCATAGTGTTGTGCGACCCACCCCAGTTTTTCTTTCAATGCGTTCGCACTTCCACCCTCGCGTTCGCGTAACTCTTTCATTTAGGCATCAAATAAATTCCTTCAATTCGATCGCATCCCGTGCTTCGCGATCGCATATTGTAGCTTTTCGCAGCAGATGATCCCTTCTCCGCGATCGCATACCTGGACTCGCGAACGCACTGTGCATATTTTGGCAGTGGCTATTTCCCTTATATGCGATCGCATAAGTTCCTTCGCGATCGCATATTGTAGCTTTTCGCAGCAGATGATCCCTTCTCCGCGATCGCATACCTGGACTCGCGAACGCACTGTGCATATTTTGGCAGTGGCTATTTCCCTTATATGCGATCGCATAAGTTCCTTCGCGATCGCATAGCACCTTTTGGGCAGTAACATGTTTTCCTCTACGCGATCGCATGCAATTTCTCGCGATCGCGATGCTTAAAATTCTAGGCAGACAGAACATAACTCAAAATCGAGGGTTTTACCATTTTTATCATATTTTGACTTCTAGAGCTCGGTTCTCGGCGATTCTTTGAAGGTTTTTCACACAAATCGAATGGGTAAGTGTTCTAAAACTAGAATCAAATATTTTCAATGATCTTATCTTTATTTTCATCATTTAATTTGTGTTTTGAGTTGAGGAAAATGTGGGTTTTGAAAGAAAAATTCTAAAATGAAAATTCGTGATTTGAGGAACCAACTGGTATCGGAATTTGATAAATTTTGTATGGTTGAACTCGTATCAGAATGGGTATTCGGATTTTGTAAAAATTTGACGGGTTCCGAGGTGCGATCCCGGGGGTCGACTTTTGAGTCGATTTTTATATTTTTGTAAAGATCGAAATTTTGTTATTCGGAATAGTTCCTTATACTATTTATGTGTGTTTTGAAGTTGTTCTAGTTGGATTTGAGCCGTCCGGAGGTCGTTTCGCCCGAGAAGTCCATTTTAGAGTACCGGGTTATCGTCTTTGAGGTAAGTATCTTGCCTAACCTTGTGGGGGGGAATTACCCCTTAGGATTTGAGCCTTCTATGTTAATTGTATCCCGTGTATGCGAGGTGACGACTGCGTACCCAGACTCATTTGCAAATAGGTTGACCTTTTAGGATTCTTAGGTCCTTATACTTCTGTGTATGTAGTTGTAATTGCTATGACCGCGTTCTTGATTGCTAATTTCATCCTCTCCTTCTTAAATTAGAATTACTTGCTTTTAGATTTTCCTGGATGATTATTTGATCTTAATTGACTTAGCTAAAGATCTTACCTCTTCTATCACTATGTTATACTTTCTTCATAAACTGCCTACTTAACTAGAATTTGTATCATCTCGCCCTATAATTGTTTAGCAGTAATTGGAATATCTATACGTTGGTGTCAAGCATACCCGTGAGTCATATATTGTGATTTCTAAGATTATCCCTTAAGGGATACTTAGGTTTAGTTTGATAATCATCCATGTTGATGGTATTTCCTTGATGTTGCCTATTACTGAGCATTGTTCAAGCTGAGTTTTATTCCGTGAAGCTAATTGTTTAGGTGAGATTGGTTGTAGTTGTTTCCCTTGTCGGGATGATTGTTTTTCTTATCGTTGACTTGAATGTTGTGAATCGTTGCTATATTTATTTTGTTTTCCCCTCGTTATATTGTTTCACTTGTACTTGGCTTTCCCTTCAGTGGTTACTTCTTATGAGTGAGTATTACCATTCTTGTGATTTGTGTTCTTGTATTGAATTGCTCGTCGCACTTTGTATTTCTGCCTTGTTTGTTGTTGTGCTCGTTGTGGAAATGTACGATGTTTCTGTCGTGTTCTAGTTGTTCTCTCTGTTGGTTGCATTGCATATTTAAATTGGGACTACAAACGTATTCCGGTTACTTTCCCCCTGTACTGAACTGCATATTTAAATTGGGAGTATGGACGTATTCCGGGAGCTTTCCCCCTGTACTGCATTGCTTATTTAAATTGGGAGTACGGACATATTCCGGGAGATTTCCCCCTGTACTGCATTGTATATTTAAATTGGTACTACGAACGTATTCCGGGAGCCTTCCCTCTGTACTGCATGACAAATTCTGAGCTATGGACGAAGTTCCGGTAGACTTATTGTAACAACCCAACCGGTTATTTTGAGAATTTAAGCTCTGTTCGGGGGTGTAAGGTCATAAGCAGCCTCACCTTGGTTATATCGACATGTGTGTGTGGTTAGATTCAGTTACCGGATAATCCAGAGTCGAATTGGGAGAAAATTTTCAGTTTTAGAAGCTTAAGTGATGAAAGTTGACCGGAGGTTTTACTTTTGTGTAAATGGCCTCGGAATTAATTTTGGTTAATGCCAAAAACTTCGTATGATGATTTTGGACTTAGGCGTGCTTCCGGAATTTGTTTTGGAGGTCCGTAGAGTGATTTGAGGTAATTTGGCGAAAGTTAGAATTTCGGCGTTTCCGACTGGTAGGTGAAATTTTGATACCAGGCCCGGAATGGAATTCCGAGAGTGGATGTAGGTCCGTTGTGTAATTTGGGATTTGTCTACAAAATTTCACGTTAATCCAAGTTGAATTGATAGGTTTCGAGGCGAGTCTTGATATTTGAAGTTTTGAAAATTCCTAAGTTCGATTTTTGGTTTGATACGTTGTTTTAGTGTTGTTTTATGTGTTTTGAAATCTCGAGCGAGTCCGTGTTAAGTTATATGACTTGTGTGTGTGGTTTGACGGGGTCTTGGGGATCTCGGGTGTGTTACGGATAGGCCTCGGGTCAATTTTCTCTCTTCTTGCACTGCTGAACCTGCCTTCTGATGTCCTTCTATGCGATCGTAGAGGAATAGTCGCGATAGCATAGAGTCCCCTTGAGAAGCCAAAAATTTCCTTCTACGCGATCACATGGTCATGTTCGCAATCGCAGAGGCCTGTTTCCTCCTCTTTTGCGATCGCATTCTCTCAACCGCGATCGCATAGTATTGTTTGGATCCGCCTTGTATTCCTTCACTGCGATCGCACTGGTACATTCGCGATCGCAAAAGTCTATTGTTCCCTTCTCCGTGTTCGCTTTCACACAGCCGCGAACACATAGTGCAAACGAGTCAGCATCAAATTCCCCTATAGGCGATCGCAGTATTCACCTCGCGATCGCATAGAACGTTTTGGTTAGTTTTTCCCTTTCCTCTTTGCGATCGCAAGCCATATTCCGCGATCGCGATTCATTACACGCCTGGGCAGAATATAAGTTACCAAAAATCGGGGTTTCACCATTTTTTGACATATTTTGACTTCTAGAACTCGATTTTGGGCGATTCTTTGAGGGTTTTTCACACAAATCGAATGGGTAAGTGTTCTTCCACTATAAATAATTATATTTCATGAATTAGTTATTGTTTTTATCATTTAATTTGTGTTTTGGTTGAGGGAATTGTGGGTTTTGAAAGAAAACTTCTAAGAGGAAATTTCATGATTTGAAAGACCAAATGACATCGGAATTTGATCAATTTAGTATGGGTGAACACGTATCAGAATGGGTAACCGGAATTTGTAAAATTTGTCGGGTTCCGCGGTGCGGACCCGGGGGTTGACTTTTGGGTTGATTTTTATAAATTGTAAAGATTGAAACTTTATTATTCAGAATCATTCCTTATACGTTCTATGTATGTTTTGAAGTTGTTTTAGTTGATTTTGAGCCGCCCGGAGGTCTTTCCGCCCGAGAAGTTCACTTTTGAGTATCCGATTGTCGTCTTTGAGGTACGTATCTTGCCTAACCCGGTGTTGGGGAACTACCCCTAGGATTGAGTCTTCTTTGTTGATTGTGGTCCGTGTATGGGAGGTGACGAGTGCGTACTTGGACTTATTTGCTAATAGATTTCCCTTTTAGGATTTGTAGGTCCTTATTCTACCTGTGAATGAGTTGTCATTGTTACATTTGAATCCTTGGTGGTTAATTTCATCCCTTCCTGCTTAAATTGGGATTTCTTGCGTTTGGATTCCTTTCGTTTGCTATTCGATCTTACTTGACTTAACTGAGTATTTTACCTTATTTATTAGTATGCTATATTTATTTTATAAACTGCCTAATTGACTAAAATTAGTATTACTTTCCCTATAATTGTTTAGTAGTAATTGGAATATCCCGTGAGTCGTTTATTGTGATTTATATGATTTTCCCTTAAGTGCTACTTAGGTTTAGTTAGATAATTTTCCATGTTGATGGTATTTCCTTGGTGTTGCCTATCACTGAGCATGGTTCAAGCTGAGTTTATTCTACGAAGCTAATTGTCTAGGTGAGATTGGTTATAGTTGTTTCCCTTGCCGGGATGATTTGGTTTCTTTGGTTGTGAACTTGAATTTATAGAATTGTTGCTACATTTGCCTTGTTTTCCCCTCGTTATTCTGCTTCTCCTTGTGCTTGGCATTCCTTTCAATGGTTACTTCTTATGAGTGAGTTTTTACCATTCTTGTGATTCAAGTCTTTGTATTGATTGCTCATCGCACCTTGCATTTTGTCTTTGTTGCTTTTGCGCCTGTTGTGGCACTGTATGTTGTTTCTGTCGCATTCTGGTTGTTTTCCTCAGTGGCTGCATTGCATATTTAAATTGGGACTACAGACTGAGATCCGGGAGCTTTCCCCTTGTACTGCATTGCATATTTAAATTGAGACTACGGACTGAGATCCGGGCGCTTTCCCCCTGTACTGCATCGCATATTTAAATTGGGAATACGGACGAGATTCCGGGAGCTTTCCCCCTGTACTGCATTGCATATTTAAATTGGGACTACGGAATGAGATCCGGAAGCTTTCCCCCTGTACTGCATCGCATATTTAAATTGGGACTACGGACGAGATTCCGGGAGCTTTCCCCCTGTACTGCATTGCATGACAAATTTGAGTTACGGACTGAGTTCCGGTGGTTTTATCATCGAGGAGATTTGGAACGAAATATATATATATATATATATATATATATATATATAGCTAAAAAGCAATTATCTCCAGGAAAAGTTATGTCTAAAGGACTTCTATTTCGAAAGTATATTTGAAAAGTATTTGTCTTGCAGCAAAATGATATTTGAAAGAGTAGTATTTGGGAAAGTATATTTTAACACCCCGTATTTTGAAGGGACTATGCTTTAAAGATTCCTCTTTATAAATATATATAAATATACATTCAGAGAAAGTATGTTTCAAAGAAGAAATTTCTCTATTCCGAAATGATTATATATTTAAAGCTTTCGAAATAAACTCATGATTTAAAGGTTTTCACTCGAAGGTTTGACCAGCTTTATTGAGTTTATTGGCTAAGGCCTGATGTGAATAAATTGATGCGGTGTTGAGTTGCTACTGTTCTATTGGGTTGTGCTTCCCGACATTTGGCTTGCATTTTTTCCATTCCCTTGCGTATTTCTATTATGTTGTCCGTTGATCATAATTGCTGAATTTTTCTTCCGTATTATGTTGTCATACCGGTGATTATAGTGAAAAACCTTTAGATAGATATTATGTTTCGGTCATTCTTACATTTATACCTTTTTACTTATTAGACCAGTGGTGTCTTGACTAGTCCTCGTCACTACTTCACCGAAGTTAATCTTGATACTTACTGGGCACCGCTGTGGTATTCTCATACTACACTTCTGCGCATTTTTGTGTGCAGATCCAGGTATCTATTGTTAGTAGATGTGCGGGTTCATTGACGAGGAGACTCAAGGTAAACCTGTTGCTGCATTCGCAAGCTTCGGAGTCACCTTCCGGTTGATTTCAACTGTATTAATTATTTCTAGACAATTGTATTTAGATTCGGTAGAAAGACTTTGTAGAGCTTATGACTTGTATTTACCGGGTTTTGGGAAATTGTAAACTCTGTCAAGATTTCTATACCGAGACTGTTATAATTCCTTTATTATTGTTCTTGTTCGGTAAAAATGTTAGGCTTACCTAGTCCCTAAGACTAGGTTCCATCACGATACCCAACGGAGGGAAATTTGGGCCGTGACAGTTATCTTGAAGAGCTTTTGATCGAAGAATATATATATTAGCTGAAAAGCATTTATCTTGAAGAAAACTATGTCTGAAGGATTTTTATTTCAAAGGTATATTTGAAAAGCTTTTGTCTTGCAGAAAATGATATTTGAAAGGCATTTAGTGGGGGAAACACATTTTAAAACCATTTATTTTGAAGGAACTATGTTTTGAAGAATTATATATATATATATATATATTCGGAGGAAGTATATCTCCAAGAAACTTTTTATTTGAAGTGATTATATTCAAAGCTTTCAATATAAGCTTACGAGTGAAAGTTTACACTCGAAGTATTTTCAGGAGACACTTGGGGTTGTTGGCTAAGGCCTGACGTGGAAATTGTTGAAATGTTGAATTATTATTTTTTCATACCGTAATGTGATTTCTATTCGGTTTTGGGGTGTTCTCGTACATTCCTTGTGTATTGTTGTGATGTTCTGTTGCTATTTGTTGTATTTCCCTTCCGCATTTCATTAGTTATGTTGTGTAGCCATTAGATAGATGTTACATCCTGTCATTTCGATATTTATGCATGTTTGATTTATTTGACAAACGGGTGTCCTGACTAGTCCTCGTCACTACTTCACCGAGGTTAGTCTTGATACTTACTGGGCACCGCTATGGTGTGCTCATTATACTCTTCTGCACATTTTTTCTTGTGCAGATCCAGGTATTGATTGTTAGTAGCTACGTGGATCATTGCCGAGGAGACTCAAGGTAAACATGTTGCTGTGTTCGCAGGCTTCGCAGTCACCTTCCTACTTTTATTCAGCTGTTCTTACTTATTTATAAACAGTTGTATTTAGAAGTTGTAACAAATTCTGTAGAGCTTATGACTTGTTTTACTGGTTTTAGGAAATTGTAATTTCTGTCAAGATTTCTATATCGAGACTGTTAGAGTTCCTTTATCATTGTTGTTATTCAGTAAATGTTAGGCCTACCCTGTCCCTAAGACTAGGTGCCATCACGATACCCAACGGAGGAAAATTTAGGTCGTGACAAGTTGGTATCAGAGCTCTAGGTTCATAGGTGCTACAAGTCATAAGCGAGTTCAGTAGAGTCTTGTGGATCGGTACAGAGACGTATGTACTTATCTTCGAGAGGCTACGGAACTATTAGGACAATTCCACTTCCTTCATTCCTATCGTGCGAGATCATTAATATTGAAGCTTGAAATTTTCGTTCCATTCTCTCACCGATGGTGAGGACACGAGATGTGGTCCCTGGTGATGCTACCCCGAAACAAATGTCGCAAGGGTCAGAGACAGGGGCCCGATGAGGAGCAGGTGTCGCAGATAAGATGCCTACCGGAGTAGCAGTTGAGGAGCCGCCAACAGTTCCAATTAGGGAACAGGTACCGAAAATGCTTGTTGTTACGCTCGAACTTCAGGAGACCTGGGCGCAGTTTCTGAGTATAATTGGTACAATGACTTCGGCGGGATTGATTCTGGGTGCACCAACTACTTCACAAATCGGGAGAGGAGTTCAAACTCCCGCAGTCTACACCCCAGAATAGCGAGATCATGTTGGTCAGGTTCCAGTTATCATGGCAGCACAACATGTGGTTTCAGTTTGGCCCGTGGTTAGGGCAGCAACATCGGAGGAAGAACAACTTAGACTTGAGAGGTACAGGAAGTACCACCCTCCTATCTTTCAGTAGATTGGTGACAGATGATGCCCAGGGTTTCTTAGAGGGGTGTCGCTGCATTCTTCAGGCTACAGGTATTATGGAGACGAGCGGGGTTGTTTTTGTCACGTCTCAGCTTAGAGGAGCGGCTTATCAGGGGTGGCAGGCATATGAGTTGGGTAGCCCGTCCGAATCAGCTTCACTTTCATGGGGTCAGTTTTTAGATATGTTCTCGAGAGAGTTTTCAACTCCGTACCTCTAAAAGTCATGGCGCATGGAGTTTGAGCAGTTGCGTCAAGGCACTATGTCAGTATTGGAGTATGCCGTCAGACTCAGTGAGTTGGCCAGATATGCACCTCACTTGGTTGCTACAGTTAGGAGACGAGTCTGTAGATTCATTGAGGGGCTCAGGCATGATGTTCGGCTCAGCATGACTCGAGAGTTGGAGTCATATGTCTCGTTTCAGCAGGCAGTAGGGATCGCTCGCCGGTTAGAGGGCAAGTGGGATCGGGAGCGAAGGGACAGAAGAGTTCAGGAGTGAGAGTACAGGAGGCGAAGAGGCCTCGTAAACCGGAGAAATCTACTAGTCCTTATTATGGAGGCAGGGTACGATACAATAGAGGTTTTGTGGGTCAGCTAGTTCAGTTTGCATTACCAGCAGTGCATGGGCTTTCAGGTACTCATGGGTCTCAGAGTACTCGTACTGTACAGTTTTCCACAGCCATGTCAGCAAGAAGTTATTTTGAGTGTGGAGGTACCAGTCACAGGGTGAGAGACTGTCCTAGGATTTAGTCAGGTGTGTCACAGCAGGGTATTCAGGTGGGTAGAGGGCGCCCAAGAGGGGGGAGGCCCGACCTATTGATGTGTTTCATATAGTAGGCTGGAGGCCGTTGTGCCAGGTATTATCATACGGACATGTTTTGATGTGTTACAAAGGGACACCAATGGTATATCATTAGTTCTGTTGGTCGGTATAAGTTCCCTTGTTTGTTGTTTCATTTAGGAGTGAGTTTCATACTTTGCACTCTATTTTTCATGACTGCTTGTTGGGAAATTCTAAAAGTGGTAGCACGTGTCTATCGTTATTTTCATTCATCATTGAGAGTGGTGAGACTAGAAGTGACTGTTTGTTGTTCATCATGGTAGCTTTATGTGATTTTTCCTAAGTATTTTGTTTACGAGCTGTGATTTGATACTCTATCGAGATATGAGTTCAATGAGCGTTATGATTTTATCAGCCGAGATGAGTTAGTGGGGAATTTCAATTGGTATGATATATTTTCGGTAGGTGATTTAGAGTTGAGGGAGAAGTCCTCGTGATATTTTGTGATTCGATATGTTTGGACCGTTCTGAGTACCGTAGTGGAAATTTTATCAGGATGGGATCCTTGTGATTTGTTCATATGCTTTACTTC
Organism: Nicotiana undulata; assembly: GCA_005239495.1. NCBI lineage: Eukaryota > Viridiplantae > Streptophyta > Magnoliopsida > Solanales > Solanaceae > Nicotiana > Nicotiana undulata. The sequence goes on from ML255067.1 coordinate 19,880, forward strand.
TTCCTTATTATATTGCTTTTATAAGTCAGTATTGATAGAGAGTTGTGACTATGGGCTTGTTTCATAGTTTCCTTATGTGATTTTCTTTTCATATTCAGTCATTTTTGTTATGTGCTTCTTTAGTTTGGCTTGCGGGATATGTGCCCGGTCATGTTAATTGTGACTTTGGTGGCTCGGGTGTCTACTTATGAGAAACTTGTGTTTCTTGCATCATTATCTGGGGTATGAGAAGTTGAGATAGAGTTCTTTCAGATATGGGGCTAATCGCTAGTGCTGGATTGATTCCAGACAGCTATTGTGATCAAAGTGTTCTTTTGAGCCTATGTGTGATGTGCTATGTTGTATGGTCGTGCCTTATGGGTGTAGTCATGAGCTGATGCAGCTGGTTGAGGCTAATGCCGGAGAAGGATTTAGAATCGGGTCTTTTGGAAATGAGTAGGAGGTGAGAAATTGAGGTATGAGGCTTAGCGGTGGTGCTGGGAAGGCTAAATTATAGTTGTGACTATGTCATCAGGCTTATGTAGATTGGGGTGATGTGGGATCACCCGCGGGTGTGTGTTGGAAGTGTTCATTCAGCAATTGGATGAGCCGGGGTGAATCTTAGAACGTTCGAGGACGAACGTTTGTTTTACGAGGGGGAGAATGTAACGACCTGGTCGGTCATTTTGGGAATTTAAGCTCCGTTCGGTGGCGTAAGGTCTTGAACAGCTTCACATTGTGTATATCGACCTGCGTGCGTGGTTGGATTCAGTTACCGGATAATCCGGAGTCGAATTGGAAGGAAAATTTCAATTTTTGAAGCTTAAGTGATGGAAGTTGACCGGAGGTTTGACTTTTGCGTAAACAGCCTCGGAATGAGTTTTGGGTGATGTCAACAGCTTCGTATGATGAATTTGGACTTTGGAGCGCGTCCGGAATTGGTTTCGGAGGTCCGTAGAGTAATTTGAGGTAATTTGGCGAAAATTAGAATTTCGGCGATTTCGGCCGATAGGTGAAATTTTGATATTGGGCTCGGAATGGAATTCCAGGAGTGGCTGTAGGTCCATTGTGTTATTTATGACTTGTCTGCAAAATTTTACATCATTCTGGGTTGCATCGATAGGTTTCAGCACGAGTTTCGATACTGGAAGATTTGAAAATATATAAGTTTGATTTTTGGTTTGATTCGTCGTTTTGGTGTTTTTTTACGTGATTTGAAAACTCGAGCGAGTCTGTGTTAGGTTATATGACTTGTATGTGTGGTTGGACGGGCTCTCACGGGTCTCAGGTGCGTTTTGTATGGGCTTCTCGTCAATTTCCTTTAAATTTCAACTGCTGAATCTGTCTTCTGGTTTCCTTCTATGCGATCGCATAGCTGCGAACGCGATCACATAGTGTTCTGTGACCTAACCCAGGTTTTCCTTCAATGCGTTTGCACTTCCACCCTCGCGTTCGCATAACTCTTTCATTTGAGCATAAAATAAATTCCTTCAATGCGTTTGCATCCCCTGCTTCGCGATCGCATATTATAGCTTTTGGCAATAGATGATCCCTTCTCCGTGATTGCATACCTGGACTCGCGAACGCACGGTGCATATTTTGGAAATGGCTATTTCCCTTATATGTGATCGCATAAGTTCCTTCGCGATTGCATAACACCTTTTGGCCAGTAACATTTTTTCCTCTGCGCGATCGCATGCAATTTCTCGCAATCACGATTCTTAAAATTCTGGGCAGACAGAACATAACTCAAAATCGAGGGTTTCACCATTTTTATCATATTTTGACTTCTAGAGCTCGGTTCTTGGCGATTCTTTAAGGGTTTTTCATACATATCGAATGGGTAAGTGTTCTTCAACTAGAATCAAATATATTCCATGATCTTATCTTTATTTCCATCATTTAGTTTGTGTTTTGAGTTGAGGAAAATGTGGGTTTTTAAGGAAAAACTCTAAAATGAAAATTCATGATTTGAGGGAACAATTGGTATCAGAATTTGATAAACTTTGTATGGTTGAACTTGTATCGAAATGGGTATTCGGATTTTGTAAACAATTGACGAGTTCCGAGGTGCATGCCCGGGGGTCGACTTTTGGGTCGATTTTTATATTTTTGTAAAGATCGAAACTTTATTATTCGGAATAGTTCCTGATACGATTTATGCGTGTTTCGAAGTTGTTCTAGTTGGATTTGAGTCGCCCAGAGGTCTTTTCTCCCGAGAAGTCCATTTTAGAGTACTGGGTTGTCGTCTTGGAGGTAAGTATCTTGCCTAACCTTGTGGGGGGGGGGGGGGGGGGGGAATTACCCCTTAGGATTTGAGTCTTCTATGCTGATTGTAGTCCGTGTACGCGAGGTGACGAGTGCGTACCCGAACCTATTTGCAAATAGGTTGACCTTTTAGGATTCTTAGGTCCTTATACTCTTATGTATGAAGTTGTAATTGTTATGACTGCATTATTGATTGCTAATTTCATACACTCCTGCTTAAATTAGAACTACTTTCTTTTAGATTTTCCCTGGATGATTATTTGATCTTAATTGACTTAGTTGAAGATCTTACCTCTTCTATCACTATGTTATACTTTCTTCATAAACTGCCTACTTAGCTAGAATTTGTACCATCTCGCCCTATAATTGTTTAGCAGTAATTGGAATATCTATACGTTGGTGTCAAGCATGCCCGTGAGTCGTATATTGTGATTTCTAAGATTATCCATTAAGTGCTACTTAGGTTTAGTTTGATAATCATCCATGTTGATGGTATTTCCTTGATGTTGCCTATTACTGAGCATTGTTCAAGCTGAGTTTTATTCCGTGAGGCTAATGGTTTAGGCGAGATTGCTTATAGTTGTTTCCCTTGTCGGGATGATTGTTTTTCTTATCTTTGACTTGAATGTTGTGAATCATTGCTATATTCGTTTTGTTTTCCCCTCGTTATATTGTTTCAGTTGTACTTGGATTTCCCTTTAGTGGTTACTTCTTATGAGTGAGTATTACCATTCTTGTGATTAAGTTCTTGTATTGAATTGCTCGTCGCACTTTGTATTTCTGCCTTGTTTGCTGTTGTGTTTGCTGTGGAAATGTACGATGTTTCTGTCGTGTTCTAGTTGTTCTCTCTGTTGGTTACATTGCATATTTAAATTGGGACTACGGACATATTCTGGGAGCTTTCCCCCTGTACTGCATTGCATATTTAAATTGGGACTACGGACTTATTCCAGCAACCTTCCCCCTGTACTTCATGACAAATTCTGAACTACAGACGAAGTTCCGGTAGAGTTAGCTTGAAGAGATTTTGATCGAAGGATATATATATTGAAAAGTATAGCTAAAAAGCATTTATCTTGAAGAAAACTATGTCTGAAGGGATTTTATTTCAAAGGTATATTTGAAAAGCTTTTGTCTTGCAGAAAATTATATTTGAAAGAAATTTAGTGGGGGAAATACATTTGAAAACCATTTATTTTGAAGGAACTATGTTTTGAAAATTCTCTTTAAAAACAATATATATATATATATATATATATATATATATATATATATATATATA